>APFE031450854.1:6647-23526 GCA_000404065.3 Pinus taeda
TAAGAAATACAATAAGTACTTGTGCCTCTCAAGTACCGAAGCACCCATTTCACTGCTGACCAGTGTTCTTTACCCGAATTTGCCATGTACCTGCTGACAACCCCAACTGCATGTGAAATATCTGGTCGAGTACAAACCATCGCATACATTAAACACCCTACTACATTGGCATATGGAATTCGAGACATATAATCCTTTTCTTCATCTGTATTAGGACATAAACTCGAAGAAATCTTAAAATGGGAAGCTAAAGGGACTGAAACAGGCTTCACATTATCCATACCAAACCTCAAAAGTATTTTCTCAATATACTTTTTTTGTGATAGCCATAGCTTACCATTGCTCCTGTCTCTGAAAATCTCCATGCCCAAAATCTGTCTTGCTGCTCCTAGATCTTTCATATCAAATGTCCTTGCCATCTGAGCCTTCAACCTGTTGATTTCTTCTATGCTTTTGCTTGCTAAAAGCATATCTTCAACATACAATACCAAGATAATGAATATGCCATTATTCAACTGTTTAAAATAAACACAATGATCATATTCACTTCTAACATATTTCTGACTCAACATGAAAGAATCAAACTTCTTATACCACTGCTGAGGCGACTGCTTCAGGCTATATAATGACTTCTTGAGCCTGCAGACAAATTTCTCATTGCGATGCTGAACAGACCCTTCCGGTTGTTCCATATATATTTCCTCATCTAAATCACCATGTAGAAATGCAATCTTAACATCTAACTGCTGCAACTCTAAATCAAACAAAGCCACTAATGCTAACACAATTCTAAATGAAACAATTTTAACCACTGCCGAAAAAATCTCATGAAAGTCAATACCGGCTTTCTGAGAAAACCCTTTTGCAACCAGTCACGCTTTGTACCTTTCTTCAGTATCATTCACACCTCGTTTCAGCTTGAGGACCCATTTACATATTATAGTTTTCCTGCCTTTCGGAAGCTCCACGAGATCCCATGTGCCGTTTTTACTCAAGCCCATCATTTTGTCCTTCATGGCTGCTTTCCACTTGTCACTCTTCGAACCTTCTATTGCTTCCTGATAGCACAGAGGTTCATTGTCATTAGTAGTAAATGCAACAGAAGTGACATAATCATCATACCTTCTTGGTGGTCGTTTGATTCTGGTCGACCTCCTTAAGGATGTTTCTGGCACTTTCTCGATTGGTTGACTACCACCTGTACGAACTTCTTGCCGATTAGTATCTAAGACCTGTTCATGATCTAAACCTGAACCCTGTTCATGTTCTGATTCTAAAACTTGTTCATGACTAGTATCTGAACTACGGTCATCATGACTATCATTAGAAATGCTATCGAACTGAATGTGCTGAAAGTCAGATACATCATCCTGTTTCAATCTACTATCTACATCTAATTGTACAAGAGAGGATTCATTAAACTTTACATCTCCGTTGATAATGATTTTGCAGGTAGTAGGATCCCACAATCTATATCCCTTTGTTCCAACACCATACCCAACAAAGATATGCCTTTTAGACTTTGGATCTAACTTAGTTCATTGATTTTTAGGCACTAGAGCATATGCTTCACAACCAAACACTCTGAGTTTAGAATAGTCACAAGGGTGTCCTTTCCATACCTCTTGTGGAATCTTGCAGTCTATCGCCATCGATGGAGATCGGTTTATCACATAACAAGTTGTTGCCACCGCTTCTGTCCACAACTCCTTCTACAGCCCGACGTTACTCGGCATACTCCTTGCTCTCTCTAGAGGAGTCCTGTTCATGCGTTCAACAACTCTATTTTGCTGAGGCGTATAAACCGTGGTCTTATGCTTCTCGATCCCTGCATCCTTGCAATAGCTGTCAAACTCCTTGGAAGTAAACTCACCACCATTGTCAGTTCATAAACATTTTATTGTTCTACCAGTGTTGTTTTCTACCAATGCTCTAAACTGCTTGAAAACTGAAAAAACATCAGACTTTCTTTTCAACATGTAGACCCAAACCTTCCTAGAAAAGTCATCAATGAATGATAAAAAATAAGACGAACCACCATATGAAGTTGTAGGGGTTGGTCCCCAAACATCTGAATGGATATAATCAAGTATGCCTTTACTAGTATGTTTGCCTGTTTTAAACTTTTGTTTACTTTGTTTACCAAACAGACAATGCTTATAGAAATCTAACTTTCCAGACTTTAGATTTGGAAGTAACTTGCGATCAGCCAAAATTTTGAACCCTCTCTCACTCATATGCCCCAATCTTTGATGCCATAAGTGAATGGAATTACTGTCATGTTCAGACACAGTAGACACAAAAGCTGACCCTGTACCTCCTAACTGAAATAGATTTCCTACTTTCTTAGCTTTCATAACTAGTAAAATGTCTCTGTAAATTTTCATTACTCCACCTTGAATTACAGTTTTATACCCATTTGAATCAAGTGCTCCTAATGAAATCAAGTTTTTCCTTAAATCTGGCACATGCCTCACATTACTTAATATTTTAGTTGTCCCATCAAACATTTGTAGTTGTATGCTTCCAATCCCAACAATATTACATGTTACATCATTACCCATGTACACAACTCCATCATTAATTGATTTATATTCTTTAAACCATTATTTATGGATACACATGTGGTTTGATGCACCGGAATCTAACAACCAATGTTGACCATGATTTGACACATTAACTGATAATACTTCATCACTCATACCTGAACCCAATGTCAAACATGTATCTATCGTATTTGCCTCCTTCTTCTCTGTCGAGACTCTGCTTTTGAAGTTTGCTGCTATCACTTCCAACATTCCTTCTTTAAATGCCCTGATTTGCCACAAAACCAGCACTTTAGCTTACTCTTCTTTCCTTTCGACTTTGAACATGAGTCGCTCGGCTTCCTGGGGCGTCTTTCTTTCGAACGACCTCTAACCATCATAGCTTCTGATGTAGAGGTTTCGGAATGCAACTTATTCCTTGTTTCTTCCGATAATAAGGATGCAACTACATCATCAAACTCAATAGTTTCTGATGAAGTAAGAATTATAGAAGTAACAAAATGATCCCATGATTCGGGCAACGAGCACAATAAAGTAATAGCTTTATCCTCGGATGGAATTTTTACTTCTATACATTTTAATTGCACAAGAAGAGTATTAAAAGCATTTAAATGATCAACAATCGATATACCTTCCTTCATTCGCAAACCATACAACTGTAGCTTTAGGAGAATCATATTGGTTAAGGATTTGGTCATGTACAGTTTCTCTAGTTTCGTCCACAAACCAGCAACTCTTGTCTTCGACACAATATTAAACAGGACATCATCAGCTAGACACAGTCGAATAGCACTAATCGCTATTTCATCCATCTTGGCCCACTCACTATCTGTGATGTTGTAAGGCTGTTTGGCCTTGCCCAACAACGCCTTTGGCCACGCCATGTTGGACAAGTAAATCATGCATTTTCACCTTCCAGATCTCAAAATTATTCTTGCCATTAAATTTCTGAATTTCAAACTAGGCACTTTGAGTTTTCGCCATTTGTATCAACAAAAAACACAATAATCTCCAATATCCAACCAGCAATTTAAAAAAAAATTACCTATGCCTTTAAAAAAAAAATATCTGTCGTTTGGACTTCACAAAAAAATTTCTGCCTATGCCTTAATGTTTAATCTACACGCTTTAATCTCCGACATCCATCGTGTCTCTCTTAATTTTTCAGGTTGTGTGCACGCATATATTTCATTGTCAATGCGTTGCTTGCCTATTGCCAATGTAAATATTTCATTGATTAAGACCATCAATCAACAATATGTGACAACATCTTATACTCGTACAATAAAAGCATGAACGATTTTTCTACTATCCTTGACAAAGAGCATCTTGCACTCTCAAAACTGCCGTAGGTATTGTTTGCATTGGTTATCCAAACAAGAAGTCTACGTTCAACTTGTTCACGGGGAATCTTTGGATTAGAATTTGGAGCAATAAAATTTTACAGTAGAAAAGAAGATTCCAGTTGAATTTCTTCAAAGAAAAACAGTAACATTCTGTTTAAAATCAGAATCAGGGATTTATTTCTGCCCCCTCACTCCCCTAACAGATACAGAGATCAGATTCTTAGGACGCTCTTATGCGTTGGTAACACAGTGTACCCAAATAATACAGAGTGTGTATCCAACCGTCTACATTCTATTCTTGAATTAGCATAGAACATGGCACTGGCAATAACAAGTAATGCGTTCAAAGCTTGATTAGGAGTAGAAAATAATGCGTCAGAACTCGACTTGCCACATTGTTAGGGAATGCATCTGTTTCTCGGTTTTAAGGTTAAACCTCATGCTGTAATATAAACCAGCCTTGTAATATAGAGCTATCACAAATTATACATTCGAGCTCGACTTACCACATTGCGAGATAGTGCGTCTGGTTGGTTTTCGAAATCCACTGCTTGTGTCTTCCACCAACAATCCACGCTTTGAGACATACCATTCAGGCGCACCAAGTATCACCGCAGCACCGCACAACAACCCTCAGCACAGTCCGCCAACGCTAACAGTGAACAACGCTCTAACGCATTCACATGCCCGCACCAGCACAGGGTATACACAGCAGTCACGCATGCAGCACCTCCAGTCAGCTCCTCCAGGCAGCACCTCCAACATGCTCTGATACCAATTGCTGGAATTCAGAGGCACAGCAAATCAATTAAACACACAACAGAATATCAAGCACATATGACATAATATTTTACGTGGTTCACCCAACCAATCTAGGCTACGTCCACCAAACATAGGCATCATGTATTTATTAAATAAACAGGAGATTACATCAAGAAATCCTCACAAAACTCTCACACTCTTAGCAACCCATCCGAATGGTTGTCTGTTATATAGCATAGAGAAGCTAACAGCCTCATTAACTCACTCACATCAAATATAGGAGGCATTAACTCCCTCCCAACAACCTGGAGCTAATCTAGGAACTGATTTTCTATTATTGTCATCAGCTAAGATTTTTCCTATTTTGCTCCAAACAGAAAATCTCAACAGAAAGCTTCCATTTTCTTTTTGTTGTAGATATGATTTCAAATACGATGCATTGTCCTTGACCAATTCTACTCACACGTACATTAGTAAACCACATGAATAATAGTTTAACATGCATTGTAAATAGAATACATCCACAATTTTATGTTATGAATTATTAACATGAGGTTAAAGAATTATTACTAAATGTACGCGAGACTCTCACTATATCTTTTGTAGGAAATCCTTGTGCTTTAAATGATGACGTGCGTACATTAAAATTGGAAGTGGAAGAAGGGATGTTGCTTGCATTATTGAAATTCACAATCATCGAGTTTCTCCATTCCACCATTATTTTCCATTTTGGACTTCACTATCGAGTTGCAATTATTAATGAGTGAAAAATATGATTTTGTTGCTTTCTTTTCGATGAGATAATATTTAGCTATTATATTTGTGGAGTTAATCAATTCGGAAAGCGGATAAAAGAATCGATGATTGCTTTAGGAATTGAATCGAATGATGGAAAAAAAATTCCACGAGACTTAGAATTGAATTACATGTAATAATGAAAAAAAACAATATCCTCACATGGCTAGATGCAATTGCAAATTACTTCTATTTGAGTTTTGATGGTGTTTACAAGTTCAAGATTTGCTGCGAATTGTTATTTGCACATGGAGTTTTTTCTCTTTTAAATGTTATGTTATTATACAATATTTATTTTCATGTAATTATATTTAACTATATATATTGATTTCAATGCACATTTCAATTATAGAGATTTAATTGATTAAAGTAAGGTGATACGTTATGTAGGTCAATATAGGTTGAAGTTCATTAATTAATTTTAGGTTAATTATATTAACCAAATGTATTAATTTCAATGTATGATACTTTTAGATTGACTTTAGACATACATTGATATTTATAGGAATAATATGCATTGCTTTAATTGTTTTAGCATTATATTTTGTGAGAGTTGCGTTTATTTCGATATTTATTTATTTCATACAAGAATTGCTTACAATATATCCTTATATAGAGATTTGATTGACTAAAGTAGAGAGGAATATCATGTAGGTTAATATAGGTTGAAGTGGATGCAATAATTTGAAAATAGTGTAGTTAATGAGATGTATTGATTTCAATGTACATGTCAATTCATAGTCCCAATGCATATGTTTGATTAGATAAGTTAGGTTATTATATTATGTAGGTTAGTATATGTTGAAGTGGATATATCAATTTCAATCTATTAATATTAATCAACTGCACTTATTAGAGTATCCTTGTTTTAGATTTACTTTAATTGTATGTTATATTTTTATGAACTACATACATTGTTAATATTCTGTCACTAGATTTGGTCTATATCACATGTATCACTTGAAGTATAGTCCTATATGATGTATTTTATATGTTATCGAGAAATTAAGGAAACAAGCAAATTTAAACGATACTTCATCTCATATATATGTACATAATTTTTTATCATGTTTAATTTTTTTACTATAGCTAGAACTAAAGAACAAAAAATGATATTGATCATTCTCAATAATACTCTTTATGCTTTAGATGAATTAAGGAAATTGATCAAATTCCAAAGATTAATTTAATATTAAGCATATGCATATAAAAAATGTTGATAGGGTTCTGATATAATGTTAGTGTGTTCAGATGGAAATTTCGCGGTGACTAGAACCTGACATAGGCGAGGGTTATGCAGTGACCTGTTCTACCTCACCTACGTCCCGAACTAGCTTGTTTATCCTCCTGATGTTGTTTACTTTCCGATTGTCGTACACTTGCTCTTCCCATTTTCCCCATCCAACATCTGAGCATATTCCGTGAAGCCGTGTGTTGCACCCGCATCGCTTTCTTGTCTACAGTTGTTGGTCCCCTGTAGCGATAGTTACCGGATTACAGAGGCAGCTGGCATTATCCCCGAAGTAGTTATGGAGACGAAACTTCTAAACTATTCTGAAGACTCCCTTGAAGGCACTACCATTTTCAAAAGGTATACAAATATTCAGGGATTTTTCCTGTTTATAAGAGAACTGACAGAGGTTATAGCATCGCTCCTATCGATCATGTGTCCTTCATGTTCGGTCATTAATCTTCAAGAAGCTCCACCTTCCTGGCTATCGTTCGCCACTCCTTTGTCATGGCCGACTTCAGTGCAATTTGTGGCCCGGACATCGCTGCCTGCCCCTCTGGTTATCCTCCACTCTGGCCATCTGTGGGCTCTCATTATCACTCACACTCACCCCTTGTTGTTCCCTCGAGCCATTTGGATCCCTATCTTGGCTCCGACGTCATGTCCCCCATCTTGCAGTTTCATGGAAATTCCACCTCTCCCTGACTCTTTTCACTTCGTTCCTGACCTAAATCCTCCAAATCCTAACCCTAACCCTTCAAAACCTCCTTGCAACAAACCACAAGAGAACGCATTTGTCATGCCTAAAAAATTTGGGAAGAGACATAGGTGTGTAAAATGAAAGGCATGGGAGATTACTGTCAATTGGGAAGAGGATTTCCAGTGGGGTGAAGCTATGGACACGGCTGAGTGGGTACCGATGGGAAAATTCAGGGGAAAGAGCTACTCAACGGTGAGACTAAAACAATGGGTTATGGAGATATGGGGAGAACACTTGGTAGATCTGCCATTTGTTCAGACATTCATTCGCGGCTGGCACGTCGTACATTTTGCATGGGATGAACATACAAACTTGGTATTCTCCTCCTTTTGGCATATAGAACTGGCCCCTTTCATGTTACGATGATGGTGTCTACTTTTTGATCATAGTAGAGAGAAACTTGGGGCAGGGCCTTTGTGGGTGCACCTCCCTGAATTGATGCTACAATTCTGGTCTAAAGATATCCTCAGACGCATTGGGAACACCCTCAGCACCTTCCTAGAATATGACAAGTCGTATCTCACATCGGGGGTCATGGCATATGTAAGAATTTTGGTTCACTTAGATATCCGAGGGGGGTTGCAGGAGCAGATCACCCTGCAGTGGAGGAACTACACTCACATACAAATCCTCGACTATTAGGTGGTACCATTAAAATGTAGGCTCTGTCAGAAAGTGGTTCATCGCTACAAGGATTTCCCCTTGCTAAGGAGATCTAGGTCAGAGAATAAGGGGAAGACCGTTCCCTCAAAGCAATAGACATCAGCTAAACCATCCTCTCCAACTTAGGATTTAGAGCACTATGACCCTAAAGCTATTGGTACTAGCCCGACCCTGAAATCACCGAAGAATCGCGGAAGTGCACCTCTCAGGCCTCCCTCTCCACCTCTGACTAGGGCAAGGGTGGTTGCAGGCACTGCAAATTGTTTGAGTATGTCTCTCTCTGAACCATCGTCTATTTATTTTTCACTTTCAACTATTAGTTCGAATAATTATGTGGGGTTATAGTGCAATCTTGGTATTCCTTCTCCCCCCAGACACCTTGCTTGTCCTCTGCCCCCCCTCACCCCTATTTTTTCATCTACCACACCCTCCGTTTCAAAGATTGATTCAACTAACATTGCTCCTGAATCTTCTTCCCTCCCTTAGAGATACCACCTCCACTCCCTTTCCTGCACCTAAGCCAGTGACACCATCGGCATTGGATTGGTTCCTTCCCCCATCCCTTTTAAGCTCCCTAGAGGTTGATCATCCTCCCTATCCAAAGCCAAACAACAGGCAGGGGAGGAGATCGCTTTGGGGTGGCAATCTACATTTGACAGGTTCCTTAGATCACAGAACTCCCTAAGTGAGTCTTCCCCATGAAGTTGCCCTATTTCAATTGTAGTGGGATAGGTAGCCCTGATAAGAAGCTAGCTATGCGTAGGCTACTAAAATCCAAATCTATTAATGTAGTTTTCCTTCAAGAAACCTTGGGATCTACTGATGCCATTACTATCATCTTATAGTCCATGCTTCCAGGATGGGTCTTTCATTCCATCAACATTATTGGTCGATGAAGGGGTATTTCCTTGTGATATAAACCCCTCTCTATGAAGTTGAATAACATCTGGGGTAGTTATGGGTTCATTGGAGTAGACATATTCTCATCCGAGTTGGGTATAGAGATTAGGTCGATAATGTTTATGGGCCTTGTCACCATCGAGATGTCTTCTCGGAGAACCTTCTGTCTTCAAAAATCCTGCAATTTGAGGATATCATCTTGGGAGGGCATCTTAATTTCTCTTTGGGCTACTCAGAATCTTGGTGACACCATGCCCAGGTCAACCCCCTATCTTCCTTCTTTGAAAAAATCTTGGAGACCCACCGTTTCATTAACATTCCCCCCACAATGTTGGTTCCGACCTTGAGAAATAAAAGATGTGGAGATGTTGGCCTTGCTAGAAGGCTTGATTAATTCATTATAAAGGAACAATTTCTGTAGGGTGGCTTCTCTTATCAACAATGATTAGGCTCAAGTGGATTGTCAGATCACTTGCATATATATGTTGATATTAGGGTTGGCATAAGTAAGCCTAGAGCCCCCTTTAAATTTAACTCCTCCTAACTGAATACTGCCACCTACACTCAGCTGGTCACAAACTTCTGGAACTCTCACCCTCCTATTGTTTGAGGGCACATAACTGAATGTTTTGTCAACAATTTAAAGGAGCTAAAGAAGTTATAAAAAATATGGGCCCATAATAAGGGAATTCAAGAAGAACAAGATCTAAGAAACCTTGAATCTGAAATTGTTGATATGGAGTGATAATTGGGAGGGGTATTTATATATTGGCAACAAAAAGATAAGCTCACTGCCTTAATATCTAAGAGGGGGAAGATTCTTAAGGAAAGAGAGGAAACCTAGAGACCAAGAAGTAGAGCAATATGGTTGTTGGAGGTGGATGATAACACTAAATTCTTCTACATGTTTCTGAATGGATGAAAGGCAATCAATACCATATGGAAATTGAAAAACGAACATGGAAATGAGGTGGATAATTTTCATCATTTATCCACTCTTTCCACCTCTCATTTCAAGAGAATCTATCTGGCACATCAGAATTCCACCATAGTTGAATTCATAAGAGCAGCACAACTCTTCCCTCGCTTCATTGAATGGGAGGATGCCATGGAGCTTAACAGAGAAGTAATCTCATGGAACTCGAAGCTACCCTGAAATGGTTTACGAGGGACAAGAGCCCAGGGCCTAATGGATGGTCAGTGGAGTTGTTTTTGGTTCTTTTTTTAATTCTTGGAAATGACCTTCTCAAGGTCATGGAGGAATGCAGGATGTCTAGCCATATGCACGAGGCCATTAACTCGACATTCATTGCCCTCATTCCTAAATCTGACAACCCATCCACTTTAAATGACTTTTGCGCCATCTCCCTATGTAACTACATATATAAATCAACTCAAAAATCATTGCAAATCCTCTCCGACCCATTCTCTCCACCCACATCTCCTCTGAACAATTTTATTTCTTTCAAGACTGCCAGATACATGAAGCAGTTGGCACAGCCTAGGAAGTATTACACTCTATCTAGATGAAGAAGATTAAATGTATGATCCTCAAAGCTGATCTTTAAAAGGCTTTTAACCGATTAAGCTAGCTATATATTAGAATGCTCCTTACACATTTAAGATTCCCTTATGGGTTCATCAAATGGATAATGTGTTGTATCTCAAATATCTCCTTTAGTGTTCTGATAAATGGAGCAACATCCCCTTTTTTCCATTCTAAAAGAGGCCTCAGACAAGGATGCCCTTTATCCCCGTTGCTTTTATCATTATTTATGGAAGGGCTCAGGAGACTCATCAAAGATATGCACCTTAGAGGAAGGATCATGGCAATCAAGATCACGATCATGAGCATGATAATACATCTCCTCTTTATTGATGATGTGTTGATTTTCCTAAATGGTGAAATTGGAGATCTCACTACCTTATAGCAAACCATCACACTCTTCTAAATTACAACTGGTATGGTCATCAATAATTTGAAATCCACTCTCACTATAGCTGAATGCTCACGTCATGAGGTACAATATGCTTTACATAGATTTCCTTCCACATTACTATAGTTGGATGAAGCTCTCAGATAACTGGGCTACATGTTGAAGCCACTTGGCTACAAAATAGCTAATTGGACATGGTTGATATCAAAGTTATAACAGAGGCTTAATATCTGGTATCACAAGTATCTCTTGAGGGCCAGAAGACTAGTTCTCATAAAATCTGTCCTAGAAGTCACCCTAGTTCATTGGGTGTCCCTAGAATGGATACCAAGAGGAATCCTTGCTAGAATAAAAAACCTATGTTGTAGGTTCCTTTGGAAAGGCAAACAAGAGGGGAGGATATTTGCATCGGTAAAATGGGATATGATCACTCTCCCAAAGCAATGGGGTGGTTGGGGGCTAAAAAAATTGGAAGACTTCTCCTCAGGACTAGCGGCCAAACTAGGATGACAATTTATCACTTCACATAGCCTCTAGTCCAATGTGGCATCCTCCAAATATATGGAACATTTAAGCATAATGGATTGGTTGAGACAGACTTGCTAGAATAGAACCAGTATCTCGATCATCTGGAAAGAAGTTCTAAACTCCTTGCCACTAATTCGAGAAGGGCTCACTTGGAAAATCCAAGCTGGCTAATGTGTTTTCATTAGGATTGATCCATGGATTGGTTGTGGAAATACACACGAGTTACAAGATGAACTCAAGGAACATCTCAAAAACTCTAGGATCACACACATCAATCACATTGCAAACATAGAGAGATCCACATTTGTCCATCAAGCATGGAAATCCACACATAGTCTCCTCGTATCTCCGCAATGGCATCAGTATTGGACATACTACATAGTGGCCTTAACAGTATCACATATTAGAATAACATAAGGGGGGGTGATATTATATGGGCACATGCTAAAAATGGTCGATACTGACCAAAACATGGATATCTATGTCTGGAAACTATACACAAACCTTCGCTAGTGGATACATGGTGGAAAGGGATGTGGAAGCTTAAAAGCCCCCCAGAACTAGACTACTTATGTGGTTAATCCTGAAGCTTAAAATCCCCACTGTAGATAATCTGATAAAGACAGGATAGCATGGGCCCTTTAGATGTTGTTTATGCAAAGACAACATTGAATCGATTGATCACCTTTTTCTCTCCTATCCGATTGCTACTCTTCTCTAGACTTCTACACTTGAGAACATCCCTTCTCAGTGCTCTTGGAGAGGCTGGTCTATCAGAGAGGTGTGTAACATTTGGTGGTCATCAACATGCCCATTGAAAACCAAGAACCTAGCCCTCCTTATTTGCTGGGAAATTTGGATTGCAAGAAACCATCTCATACTTCATGATCTCTAGCCCTCCTTATTTCCTCGGGTATGATCTCTCTCCCACTCTCTCTCTCTGTGGATATTGTAAAACCCTCCATCGTAAATGTGCATATAAACAACATAATAGCGACATAAATACAATAAACATATCATCCATAAAAATTGATATATACATTGTACATTTGCGCATGAAAATCAAGGGAATGATTTTTTCATTAATAATGCAATGAACCAATATGTGATGGGACTACCACGCTCCGACAGAATATATATTAGATGAGCCATTTATCTCTTCAGACAATCAGCCCTGTGCCATATTCCAAGCATGAATGTGGGACTCATAGAACACATCAAAAACACCAATCAATATGGATTCCGACGGAGTTCTCCACCTTCACCGTGAGGAATTTGAGTTCCTCCTAGTCTCTTAGGCTTTATAGTGCATCTGCGGTCTAATCCAAGGATTGCTAGGCCCTACACCAGTACATACTCTCTAGGGTTTATGGTGCATTCCATCCTAGAATCACTAGGGCAAAGAGAGAGAAAATCCACCTCTTGGCTTTACCATATATCTTGTCATTCACCACCAAGGATTCGTAGGCTCACTGAGGCACACAATCTAGCTTTACCGCAACCCATGGTCCAGCACATGGGTTACTAGGACAATGGCTTCATGCATCCTTAGCTTCATTCATTGACCACTATCATCATGTGTTTGTCAATTTGGAGATCCACCCCACTCAGTTTCAAATCCAATCTGGCCATCCCCCACAAAATGCATGAGATAACACATCTCATTAAAGCTATCAGTAAATGGTAAGGCTAGGCTAAAAATAATCTTATCCCACAGAAATCTGAAATCCATAATCTTATCCCAGTACGGAGGGGATACCTGGAGTGATATCCTTTTACTTGAAAAATCGAGAGTGAGGATAGCAAGAAGAGCAGCAGATTTACAATTCCTAAAAAACTGTCGAGATAACCAGATCATCCCCCCATTCGCTCAGGTTAAGCATAATCTTCAAAATAAATTTAATAGCAAAGCGTTTCTTCAGCTTAGCTTATCTCTGGTTCGTTCTGAGATAAAAAGAGTTAGATTGGCTCTGGAAAAGCTAGGTCGTCTGGCTCTTTCCGCCCACCTGAAGGTTGCTAATAGCATTAATAAGAATATCTGGGCAATTATCGATGCAAGAACGGCTCTCAAGACTGATAATGAAAATAAGAGTGCTCGGGTTAGGCATGATAAGAAGTTAGCCAGGCTTTTAAATAAATCTCAAGTTTGTGGATCCCCGGGCCCATCCTCTATAAACCAGAATTCCCATTTCAATAGAACCGGCCCCCTCACAGGAGTGAATAAGTACGCTTCAGGTTTTAAATTTATTAATAAAAATCAGGTCAGCAGATTTAACAATGACAGCAATAGTGCAGCAAGGTTTTCAGCAATGGTTTCAGCCCCGGACATCAAGAACGCAGTAGATAGCCTTGCAGCAAGGTCAGCAGTAAATATATTAGCCCCTGGTTCATTAAACCCTCCTCTTGGAGTCGTTCCCACAGCGGTCAAAGTCAGCAACGCAGGTGTCAAGGTAATCAGCGCAGCAAATGGAGGCAGCATCGCAGAAAACACAGCAAATTATAATAGTTTCGAAGCAGAAGGGTACATCCACGCATCAGGCGTATCAACGATGGGTTCATCAAGTGTAAATAACGCAGCAAATGGAGGTAGCATCGCAGAAATCGCAGAAAATTATAATAGGAACGCAGCTGAAGGGTACATCCACGCATCAGGCGTATCAACGATGGGTTCATTAAGTGTAAATAGCACAGCAAATGGAGGCAGCATCACAGAAATCGCAGAAAATTATAATAGGAACGCAGCTGAAGGGTACAGCCACGCATCAGACGCATCATTGATGGGTTCATTATGTGTCAGTGCAACAGTAATGATCCCCAGCGCAGAAAATAGGGTCAATAACGCTGCAGTCACCTCAGATAATAAATGGATCAACGCAGAAAATATGGTCAGCATCGTAACTGATAACCCGTCATTCAAGTCTATCAAGGTCAACTCAGATGAATGTGTCATCAATTTGGCAGATAGAGGCATTAACTCAGAAAATAGCATTAGCCCAATAGTTGGTAACAGCATCTCAGTAGATGGTGAGGTTATGTCTTCAGAGGGTGGCCACTCAGTCAGCGCAGAAACCCTAATGAATATCAGCACTCAAGGTTTCAATGGAGGTAATAATTTTAGCAATGGAGTAAATGGCAGATGGGAGAAGTGTTTTATTGAAAACACTCAGGTTAGAAATCATAATAATGGAGCCAAGATGGACAATAGAAATCAGAATGACAAACCAAAAAGAAAAGTTGTTAACTTATCCTCTTTGGATTTAGATCCTGTTGTCACCAATATTCTCGATAAGGGTTTGGGGTTTGCAGTAACACCAAAAAACCTTCCCCTTGAAAAGATGATTTGCAACATAGAGGAAGGAATCAGCAACCTTACAGTGGAAGACAAAGAATCATTGAGACAAGATTGCTCCCTAATCATGAGAAAGACCAAAATCCCCAAGAGCAACCTCAGCAAAGAAGAGCAAAAAGCCTTCAATTCCTTGCGAAACAATGAAAAGGTCGTGATTCTTAAAGCTGACAAAGGAGGAGCTACGGTCATTCTGGACAAAGAAGATTATATCTGTAAGATGAATGATCACCTAAGCTGCGGGAGTTATAAGAAGCTAAGCAGCAATCCCATCCCCAAGATCATGAAGGATGTAAAAAAGATTATCTCTAAATCAAACCTTGACGAAAAGTTAAAAAAGAAGCTAACCCCCTCCTGCGAAACTGTTCCCAGAATCTATGGACTTCCAAAAATCCATAAGGAAGGGGTCCCCCTTAGACCAATAGTAAATACTATTGGTTCCCCTACTTATGAGCTTGCAAAATATGTTGCAAAAATTCTCAAACCCCTGGTTGGAAACACTGATTCCTTCATCAAGGACTCCCAAGACTTTGTGAAACTCATTAAGAATGAAAAATTGGAGCCTGATGATATCCTTGTAAGCTTCGACGTGGTTTCCTTATTCACTAAGATCCCTCTCGATGAAGCCATTCAGGTCATAAGAGATGTTGCTGATCCGGGGACTGCAAAGCTGGCTGAGGTCTGCCTAAGGTCGACTGTGTTCACCTTCCAAGGAGTATTTTATGAAAAAACATCCGGTGTGGCAATGGGGTCCCCCTTTTCACCAATAGTGGCCAACCTTTACATGGAATACTTTGAAAAGAAGGCTCTAAGTTCTTATCCTTTGAAACCAGGCTGGTGGAAGCGTTTTGTAGATGACACCAATATAAAATGGACCCATGGTAAAGCGGAGCTCGATAAGTTTTTCGCTCACTTAAATTCGATCTCTCCAGATATAAAGTTTACAATGGAACTCGAGGATAACAAGAGCATTCCGTTCTTAGACGTCCTAATCCTCAGAAAAGAAGATGGCTCTCTAGGCCACAAGGTCTTCAGGAAATCAACCCATACCGAGAGTTACCTCCATGCCGACTCCCATCATCACCCTGCGCAAAAGACCGGTGTTCTCAACACGCTTGCCATCAGAGCCCTTCGAATCTCCGACTCAGAGCACCTAGAAGAAGAAAAGAATCACCTAATCCTAACTTTCAAAAGTATAGGCTACAAAGAACATGAAATTAATAAAGCCATAAAGAAAGCTGAAAGGAAGTTGTTGTCCCCTGAACCCAAGGCTCAAGATCAGCCAAAATGCGGTACTGTTTTTCTTCCGTATATCCATGGAGTTACGGACAAAATCGCCAAAGTCCTAAAAAAGAAAAACATTATCACGCATTTCTCTGCCCCTGGTACTATCAGACAAAATTTGAGGTCTGTTAAAGATGACATAGACAAGCAGCAGCTTAAAGGAGTTTATAAAATAGAATGTTCCTGTGGAAAGTGCTACATTGGTGAAACAGGTCGTTCCCTCCACACAAGACTCAAAGAGCATGGCGCGGATATTAAGAACGAAAGATCGCGTACTTCAGCCCTCGCAGAGCACTCCTTAAAGACGAAACACCAGATATGTCTGGAAAATGCATCAATTATTGCAAGGGAAGAGCAATATCAGAGACGAAAGATCAGAGAAGCCCTTGAGATCATCAAACACCCTCATAATCTGAACAGAGATAATGGCGTGGAGATCAGCGGGAGCTGGCTGCCATTGATCAAGGAGATAAAAAGCGCAAGAACTTCCCCTGGTAATAGGTAATGGCCGCAAGCAGGTATGTTTCCCTCCCTCTCCTTTCTTATGTCTTTTGTCTTTAGGCTAGATGCTGGTCTTATGTTAATTTATAGGCCTTGGTAATTTTCCTTTTGCTTTTTCTCCCTAGGTTAAGATCTTTTAGAATTCCTTTTAGGTTTCCTTCCCTAGGTTTTCATTAATAGCCTTTAGAATTAATTCTTTTATTAATTTTGATAATAATATTAAAAGAATTATTATGAATAATATTATAAATAATATAATTAATATAAATAAATAATTAAA
>APFE031450875.1:0-18297 GCA_000404065.3 Pinus taeda
CCAAATGGCATCACCAGCCACTCATATAAGCCTTCGTTCGTCTTGAAAGCGGTCTTCCATTCATCTCCTTCCCGAATCCGGATCTGGTGATATCCACTCTTCAAGTCAATCTTTGAACAATAAGCCGCTCCACTCAAACAATCCATCATATCATCCATCCTAGGTAAGGGAAACCTGTACCTAACAGTAATTTTGTTAATAGCCCTGGAATCCGTACCCATTCTCCACTCTCCTCCTTTCTTTGGAGCCAAAACAGTTGGTACTGCACATGGGCTCATGCTCTCTCGAATCAAACCTTTGTCCAACAACTCCTGGACCTGTTTCCTGATTTCTTCATGGTCTTTAGGACTCATGCGGTAAGCTGCTTTATTTGGCAGGCTTGCTCCTGGTATAAAGTCAATACAGTGACTAATACCTCTCCTTGGTGGCAATTCATCTGGAAGATCATCTACCACAATGTCTCCAAAATCCTGCAGCAACTTCTGAGCTTCTTCAGGAAAATCCAAAATCTGTGTATGAAGTACCACTGCCTTTGGTCTCCTTATGATAGCAAAATTTATTTCGCTTTCCTCAATCTGTTTTATAAATTCTTTTCCGCCTAACAGCAGTGCTTTCACCCCACTAGCTTTTGCTGTATTTTCCTCCTTGATGGGTACAAGCGTATGCTTGATCCCGTCTTTCACAAACTTATAGCAGTGGTTTTCCCATCACGAACTGCACTTCTATCAAATTGCCAAGGTCATCCCAACAGCAAGTGACAGACATCCATTGGCATGACATCGCAAAGGATCTTGTCTTTATACTTACCGATCTGAAATTCTACCTCACACTGTTCGTTAACTAACAGTTGATGCCCTTTCTGCAGCCACGACACTTTGTAGGGAGTGGGATGTTTTAGTTTCTTTAATCCCAGCTTTTCTACCATCTCCACAGCCACTAAATTGTCAATACTCCCACTGTCAATGATCAACTTACACAACTTACCCCGTGACTTGCAAACACTGCGAAACAAAGCCTTTCGCTGATCGGGTTCTGCAACTTCTTTTGCTAGTTTTAACAACACTTTATTTAACACCAAAGATTCGCCTGTCTCCGGTGTGTTCTCTGCTTCTTGAGGTGTCTCCTCAACATCCTATGGCTGGAAACATAGGTTCCTCTCCCACCTGTTGGTTAACCTTCAGGACAGTCATATGACTTGTGTCCCAATTTGTGACAACGATAGCACTCGATAGTTCCCCTACCTCGACCAAATCCTCGCCCTTGCTGAGCTGGTCGTCCTTCCCTGGTGTTGTTGTCCTTCTCTGTTGTGCCAGCAGATTTGGAACTGCTGCCCTCCTCATTTGATCCTATACCTCTACCTCTGCCATAAACCTTGCCTTTTGCCCTGCCAGAACCACCTCCTCTCTTGGTGTTCTGTTTTCTGTTAATTTTCTCCTCTGCCTTCAGTGCAAACTCATAGTTCATCCAACGTTTGAGGTGAGAGGATACCGATTTCATCCAAAATCTCCCCCCTCAAGCCATTCACAAATCTGGTTGTTTTTTCTGAGGTATCTTCCACATACCCTGCATGTAAATTCAACTTATAAAATTCCTCTGTAAATTCCCTAACAGTCATTCCTCTTTGCTTTAAGTTCTGTAGGTGTGTGTACAACATGATCTGGTAATCTTTTGGCAGGAACTTTTCCTTCAGTTTTGCTTCCATTTTGGCCCATTTCTTTATAAGCTGTTTGTGTAGCCTTTTCCTTTCCACCTGAACGCTGTCCCACCATAAGGATGCATGTCCTTTCAGCTTGGTGGTGGCGAACTTCACTTGTTTGTCCTCACTGGTTTCCTCAAACTCAAAAAATTTATTTACTTCACTCAGCCAATCTAATAACACATCTGCAGACAAACTTCCGTCATAAGTAGGTAACTCATGCCTTGGCTTATGACTGGACAGCAAAACTGACTTCACCAATCTAAGTTCTAGTGTCACCCCTTCAAACTTGTCCTCTGGTTCAGCTACTTCTTCATCACTATCATCTGCTGGGTCTCTCCTTCCCCCAGCCTCCACCACTGCCAATATTTCACGCAAAACTCAAATCTCCTCTCGAAGTCCCCCATCTACTACTCTACGGAATACTCGTCCTCTTCCTCTTCCTCTTCCTTCATCTTCCACTTGTTCCATTTGTTCCAACTCAAGAAACTAGCTCTGATACCACTTATGATGGCCTCACGTCGATTCTAATTTACCTGTTGTTGACAAGACTTGGCGTCCTGAATGAATTAATGGTTGACTAAAATCTCTGGTACGCTCTCTCGGTAACTGTTTTAGGGTTTCAACGGGCCTCGCCGGTTATCGACCTCCACATGTCGGTTCTCCTTGCACGACACTTTACCTTTTGTCAACCCTACTCTACTCATTTGTCATTTTCACTCCTCCGCTGCGCCGAAAGGCTTGCTCTGTGACTGTGGGGAACTCTTGTCCTTCGTTGTTCTCGTTTCAAGCGTCGATTGTATGGATATCTCTGGTCCTTTACAGCTATAGAGGTAAGGTTTCAGTGTCCTGTAAAGGCACCCTATGCTTTGCACAATGACAATCTTGTTCACTGTGTATTTGACTAATTTTTTTACTATGCAAATGATGTTTCCATTTGTTTGGTTGATGAATTTGTTTCCTGACAGGTCTTCCTCTGAGCTTTCGCGCTTCAACCTTGTTGCTCAGGTAAATAATGGTTCCGTGTTGGACTGGTTTAGCCCTTATCCCTCCGATTTTAACGCACCTGTTACTGGTCTTTCAGGGTTTAGTAGTTATGGTGGTCTTTGGCTCAATTCCCTTAGCTTCAGGTGAGATTCTTGTTCCAATCTTCTTCCGGTTTTTGATTTCAAAAGTTTATTTGTGTTTGTAGATATCTCTAAACTGCTCTCATTTCGTTGCAGGTGGTTCCAGGTAGTCGGTTCTGTGGTTCGATGTGCTCCACGCTTCCTAACAAGTTCTCCAGCTCTCCCCTTACGGGTAGTGTCTCCCCATGTAGTTGACTGTAAATTATTTATAGTTCTGAGTCTTGTTTTGTTGGTAGTCCGTCTTCTGAGCGGCAAAATAAATGGTTCTGTTATCTGTGTAACCCTCCTTCGGTTCTATTCGTTGCTCTTGGCCCTTGCTTCTGTAATATTGTCACTTAGTTTTTGTTAAAACCCTTGATGGGTATTCAGTGGCTTCAAGCCCTCGTCCTGCACTGTCTGGTTATTTAGCAAGATGGGTTCTCGTCATTTCAAACCCTCGTCGTGTAGTTGTTGCTGTAGGTTGGTAGAAACCCTCGAGTTGTTTGAAACCCCTGTTCACCGGTTCTATTGGTGGCTCCTTGCTGTGTTAATTTGGTTTATGGTTGTAACGAATATTTGCCCGAAACTCTGTTTCGAGACTCTGTCTTTTTAATGAAATTTTAATTTGAAAGAAATGTGAAACTCTTGGACTGTATTTGCTTTATTACAATAGGTTAGTGAAATGATTCAGATACATATTTGTTACATTCCGGCATTTTCTCTGTACATAAATATGATGTGAGGGTTTGTTTTTCGGGTTACGTGAAAGTTTACTTGTATGTCCGAATTCTCATTCACCTCTGTCTGGAAATGATATTTATATAACTGTGCTCTGTGCTTTTCGTAAATTTCGCTCCGTCTGAAGGTTGTCTGCACTAGCAGTTTCTCGTTCTCCTGTCTGTAGGTGATAGTTATATCTCTATGATGCTCTGCTCTTCTCGTTGATTCTCTGTCTTATTATTCCAACGCCAATTTGTTACACAGAAACTATATTATGATGCATGAAAATTAACTTTACAGTGGTGATATAATTCAGAAATAGAATAAAATATTTATTTGAAAAATGATTGTCTCTGTTTTGTTTCTCTATTTGAGGAATCCTTTACAATGCTTATCTTTTTCCTTTTATTTCCTTGAGCCATAACTGTTATTTGCTCAATTAGAACTGCACCAATAGAATTGATAACAGTTCACAATTTTTAATTTACCTAGTCCTATCGACCTTCTCGAAAATAAAACAAGTAAATAAAATAAAATAACTGACAAGTTTGACACCTGTCCAGCTATTCATATATGACTTTGTGTTTTTGTCTCTCCATGAGACAGTCAACCACTTTCTGTCTCCTCAGAGCTCGATGCTCATGCATCAACTAACCACCAAAATTTGTGCAAGTCCAAGCAATAAATTTATCCAATTCACATGTCAATTTATTAGTTCATCCCAAAGAAAGACTATAAGATTACATTTACCAATTAACCATAATTAATTTAGAAATGTAGATTATAATTTTTTGTACCATTTTTCTCTTAACATAATAATTATCTTGAACGAAAAAACCTACACCAATTATTATTATTACACTTGCATATTTCCAATGATCTAACAAGAACCATAGAAAAACATAAACAATATAAAACAATACACTTGCACTAATACGCTTTAAGTCATAAATCATACCAACCATATACTATATATAGAACCTCGAATAATATCATAGAATAAATATCTACAATAAATTTCAATAATATTAACAATATTCATGAAAATAAATGGGTTCCTTCGAATGAAGTTGATGGAGCTACACGGATCAAATAAAAAAGAGTGAAGAACACCGGTAAGAAAATAGGAAATGCAATTACGAAAAATAGTTCTATATATTTTAAATTGAAATTTATCTTTGTATTTATCAAAATTACTTTTATGAGAATCAAATTTTTATTTCCAGCGTGAAATTTGAAAAAAGATTTTAATGAGTTGACGCTTAAGAAAGATTAGAGTTTTTTTTAAATAAATTTTAATATCATATTAATAAGAATTTTTTTTAATAGTTAATAATCATATTAATATTAATAAGATAAATTTAATATATAAAGTTCAGGATTTTTTTAATGGTAAATATTTCATTTCTATATGGTTATAATTAAATTTAAATATGAAATTTAATTTAATCGTTGTAAATATAATTAACTATTTTAATTTACGTCTTAATATCGATTTTAATTTAGAAAGGGTATTTATATTTTCTGTATATTTTTATATTGATAAATTCTCTGATTTCCAATTATATGTTTATTATTTAAACATTAATTAATTTTATGTTGTGAAATATCATATTTAAGAATATGGATCATTATTATTTAAATTTGTTTAATATGCTATGTTTGTTATGGCTTTTTTTTTCTTAATTTTTCTTATTATTTCATTAATTAAAACAAGATTATAATATGGCAAGTTGAATTTTTTAGGACGCTTACACAAATAGAGAGTGGATAGATAAGGGAGTATCTTTTTATTACTCAAATGGGACACATATTAATACATGTATTTGGACCATTAGGTTCAACTTTCATGGACTCTTTGACTCTCTATAATGGCTCACATTTGTAGGTTTTAACGTGTTACATAAATTACCTGCATATGAATTCTAAAACACATAAAATAAACAATGCAAGAGCATAACAAATATAGCACATATACACAGTGATTTTCCCCTTGATCCCAAAACCTCGACTACCAGCTTTGTCTTTCATTATATTCCTTTCAATGTTATAATACATATATATACATTCTGAGGCATCCAATACCATGGATTGAAAACCATCGCGCCCAAAACCATGTGTGAAAACCATGCACAAAACCATAGGTATGTTTACTTACCTAATATAGGGTCCCAAAAAAGAAATTCACTCAGGCGCAGATGTGGACCCTATAGAGGGGGGTTGTTAGCCCTCTCAAACCCCCTATACAAGGGGGGTTGCCACCCCCCTTCTAACCCCCTGATTCAATAGGGGAGCTAGTCGTGGAAAGAATGTAACACAACCCAACATTCTCCCACTTGTTGTTTTCTTTCCACATGAGAACTTAGTCATTTATCCAACCCTGTAATGCCAATTTTTTCTCTACACAAAAAGAACTTCTCAGAGCTCACATATTTTTTCAATGCATCTGTATTATTCTTCAAAGTGTCCACCTTTACGAGAAACACATTTCTGTATTCTGTCATATCCCTCACAAAGTGATACTAAACATCAATGTGCTTCGTCTTTGATTGGTAAGTGTTATCACTCAGAATTTTCTATAGAAGTTATAAGAAAAAAGAAAATGACTGAGGTAACTACAAACCAACTTTTAGGCTTAGGCTCTAGCCAACCTAAGTCAAGAGAGGGATCTCTCTTTATGATTTAGCTTTGTTTGCTGGGATTTTAGGCTAGTTCTTAAAGTTTAGGTAATTTGTATTGAAGGTTGGATGGTGGAATCCTTAAAACAGGTGGATAGATTGATGTCTCTAGACCATTGGGCTATGGAGTCAAAGGAGGGCAACAAAATTGAAATTAACTCACTAAATGGAGTTTTGAAAGGGAAACCTACCAAAATGAAGCACAGGTCTTTGGGCCAGATGGTTGAAGTGATCGTAACCAGGGTGAGAGAGCAGTTAAGAATTCTCAAACCGGGATTAAAATGAGGAACAAAGGATAATCATGAGCAAAGGGAAATTAAGAATCCTTTGCTATAGATCAGAGGGAGACTACCTGGACTAAGGAGCAATCAAGTATTCCTTAACTTAGATAATTAGCAAAAACCATTAAAATGCACAATAGTTAGAACAAAGTGCAATGAAGAAAATTCTGTGAGATCATTCCATATAGCATTCAAATTTCATATACATTAAATATTGTGGAAACGTATTTCAAGAAAGATAACAAAAGAAGAGAAAATACTTGTCTATACTTTGCACTACACATGAATCCAGTGAAATGTCTTGCCTCTATTCATCAATCCAGCTTGATGGCTCAGTCAATGCTCCAATGGCTTACAACCTTTGGATCAAGAAGTCTATATAAATGTCTAAGAATCCACACTACATACTTTGAATTGTGAAGTATTTATACAAAAAATGATTACAAAATATCTCAAAACAAAATTAAGATTTAATCTAGGAAATACAAATATCATCTTGCAAGAAGATAGAGATAGGTATTGAACTGTTTCATGTGGTCCCTTTTATTGTGGTACTGCTAGCTTTTATGGTTACTTTATGCTGGCTTGCAGTTGAGGTCTCTTACACTGGCATCTTCTTTGTCTTTTATCTCCTACCTAATACTCTTTGACTCTGATACTCTTCGATCCTGCTATCCTATTTTCATCTAATTACTTGGCTGCTCTATTTTTACTTTGTAGTGACTTTTTACTGTAAATTTCTCATAGTAAATCAATCATGTTTACCCACCATCCGACATCATGTAATTTTACATTCATCATCCTCCTATATATCTTATCAGCCTTGGTATACTTGGAAAAATTGGGCTTAGTGATGACCAAATGTTTAATCTCATGCTGGAGAAAAAACAAGTTCTCAAAGGTGTTATACAAAACTTTGCCTGTTGGTAGTGCTTTTTCAGATGAAGTACTAGATTGTTCCTTTGCCAACTGCCTTAATCTATCATCATAGTCCATTTGTGTCATAAGTTTTTCATTGATGACCAATGCATTAGGCAATCCTTTCTCCCTTAAAATTTGGATATTGGCCATGAACCTATCAATGGCCACCTGCATGTTGTGGCACTTTTCTTCTAAGCTAAACATTTGGTTCCTCTAGGAAAGGACCTTCCTTTTTTCCAAGATGGTTTTAGTCTTGTCTTCTATATTGAGCTCCTAAAGATCATATATATTTTTGTTGTTGAGGAAGTGGATGAGTTTATTGGCATCCTCTGGATTTTCACCCAATTATTCTTTGACTTTTTGACTAGCTTCTGTAGCTACCTTTATCAATTATGTTTATTCAAACATAACCTAAATAGATGGCCAATTATCCTTGATGGAGTCAATGATATTGGCCCATAACAGTTCCTTGGCTTTCCCAAGGGGTTTCTCCAATGTTAGTTCCCTTTCCAAGGCTTTGACCTTTTCACTCATCTGGTTAGCTTTCTGTGCTTCTTCTTTTTGCATAATCTATGCAAGTTAATCAGTCTCTAAACTAGCCATCGTTTCCTTCAGTTTATTCATTTTTGTACTCTAAATTAACATCTCTTCCATGGCTCTAACTAATTCTGGTGCCTTTTCTCCTAATGCACCTCCTGCTGCTGTAGACTCTGTTGTAATTGGCAATGTTGTGATAGGTAGAGTTTTTTGTGCAAGTGAACTTGCCACTGTAGAAGGGATTGTTGTAGATACAGTAGGGATGACATTTGAAGAAGTTGATGCAATGTCAATTCGTTTCAATTGGATCAAGTTATCGAATTATTTCTCTCTCTCCCTAAGTTGATTATTGAGTTTTAGGACCATGTCCATCAACTCTTCATGTTTGATTTGGTTTTCTATGACTTCAAGTGTTTGAAGATGTTGCAGCTGTGGTATCTTCGATTGCTTCTTCAGTACAACAATATCATCGTTCTTCTTCTTTATCAGCTATTGAGTAGCTTTTATATATTTGGGATCATGTCCCAACTCAATAATCAAGTCTTCTAACGACTTAGTCCTTGTATCCTTGGCTTGTGAGGAGGCCTTCTCCAATTCAAACTGTTCTAAGATATTGTTCAATGAATTTTGTAGCTGATGGGAAGCTATGGCTTTACCTATGAGGGTGCAGTATATCATCTCTCTACCCTATTTATGCAATTCTATCTAGTCTATGGGATGAATATCCCTTGCTAACACTTCAAAGTCAACCCTCTCGAAATCTGATGTTTTCTTGGGCTGCTCTATTGTAGGTTTGATAAAGGACATTTGTAGCTTTCCCTCCTTTATGTCAAAGTCTAATATTAGCCTCATTTGATTTGTCGGAATGAGCTTTAGGTATTGAGCATATGTTTTTGCTTTAAGCTTCTCATTCCTTATTTTAATTTCCTTATATTTGTCTTTTATGTCCTGGTCATTGTCAACAGGCATACTGAAGGAAGACACTTCCACACAAAACTTCCTTTCCAGCTGTTACGGGGAATAGTGTCCACTTCGAGCTGCTATTCCCACTAAGACTGGTAGCTATCTTAGAAACAAACAAGTAAAGTCTACTTTCGATTTCCTTTATGAAAATAGATAAGAGTGGAACAAAGGACACCATCCTTAGTCTGCGTTTGGTTTCCTTGCTTGATTCCTCTCCTTCCGGATAGGTCTTTGCCGCTTCTTCGTCATTTTCCCAGCTTCAAATAGCACCTGTGGAATCAAAGCAACATACTACTATCAAAAAACATATATCTATATTCATAAATAACACAAGACCAAATATGTGTTAACCATACAAATGCATATATAATCAAACATACAAGAATATGGAGGAAACCTTAAATAGCTTTATTAAGATCAAGAATAGCAAGAGGATTCCAACCATATGTTCTGACCTAGCTGTTATCACCCAGGTTGTTCCCTTTGACTCCAAGGGAATAAGGTCGGGGTAACCACTAACCAATCTTTGGATTACAGCTTCTAGCCCAACTGTAATAAAAGAGGGCTCTCTCTGTAAGGTTTGTCTCTGTTCTGTGGAGATTTTAGGCTAGTTATGAAGTAAGGGTTTTGGTTTATGTTTGGTTGAAAGGATGTATTTCTGTACCTAAAGTGGAAATCTGCAGATAATGTTAGTCCATTGGGCAATGGAGTCTGTGGCTACTCGTTTCTGAAATCTTGAGTTTGAGTAGCTGTAATTACAGGGCCATTTAAATACTTCATAAAACAAATTTGAAATTATGATGGTGAAATGTAAACAACCAGTGAAAAGCAATTAAGAATTTTCCACTAAGCTGGGGTATGGGAAAGAGATATATTCCTCAGGAGCAAACTTGAATTTCTGAAACAATAATCATTGTGAAAGATATAGTGTGAAAGGGTAGCAATTAAGAATTACACCTTTATTACTATAACTGAAGAAAACATTTAAAATAGCTTAGATTGAGTTCAGGGTAATCTGTGATTAAATCCTGGAACTATTCTTTTTTCCTTGGCCATTAACTGTAAAGCACAGAAGCATGAAAGAGATATGAAAAGATAACAAAACACATAACGAAGAGGTTTTAGGGAAAACTTATTGTGCCATGAAGTACGCAGGAATCCTGTAACATTCAGTTAAACACCACAATGCATCAAACAACACAGAGATTTGGAAATTCCATCGGCTTTTGTATTACTTCTCTGAGAATTTACAGTAAAAGAACTCTAGAAGAGACATCAACAACAACCAACCCCTGCAAACTCATGCGAGGGGGTATATATACACATGTTTCATACAAAATATCTCAGGCATTGAGTCATCTGAGAAATAAATATTTTCACCAACTCGTACAGGAAATAGCAAATAAGAAGTTATTGCAGCTTTCAATACAACATGAATGCTCTTTAATTCTGTCAAAACATTTTTGACCTTTGGAGGTCACTGAGTCGGTTGAACGCTTTGTTATAAATGATGAATGACGTGTCTTTGCAGCTTTGTCCTCCTCTAGCTTTTCGGCCCTGTCACCTGTGACTGTCAGTGCTGCTGTGGTGGCTGAATAGTTTCGCTGAGTTGGCTCAGCCTCTTTTCTCCATACATGCTGATATATCAAAATTTTCTTGTGCATGACAACTTACATATTTCAATAGAAAAAACTTGATTACAGGCTCTCGTTTGACAGTATTAATTGTATGAATCCAGTCCAGACTTCTTGTGTGGCCAATTGATGTCCTAAAAATTCCTCTATAGTCTCATCTCCCTCTGTATATTTATAGAAATTCAGAGGCACATCAAACAAGTGATTGATTTCATTCATGATAAAAAATAAGTTCTCTACCCTGTTGTAGAGATTTTGTCCTGATGTTGGCCCTGGTTCTCCTGAAGTGCTGGGATTTTCTGCAATCTGATTTGTAGCAAAGGTGTTGACCCTCTTGGCATAATTTTCATGGGAAAGTAGTCTTCCTGCGCTTCCCATTAAGCTAGGAAGACCTCTGTTCTGCAATGCTATAAATTTGTCCATGAATTTATTAATCTCTGTCTGCATATCGTGGCTTCTTCTCTCTAATGTCTATACCAGGGTTCTTATTGTCAGGACCCTTTTGACCATCGAAATGGTCTCAGTCCTGTTGGTAATTCCCATTGTGGCCAGCTGAGAACTTGTTCTGTGATTAAGAACATTGATCATTCTGGTGGCAGCCTCAGGCATATTGCCTAGAGATGCCCTTGCTCTTTGGATTTCCCTATGTTCTTTTCCAATGAGCCCCATCTGCTCATGAATAGCCTCAATATATTGCCAATGGTCAGTGATGGATTGGCCAATATCGGCCCATAGGACTGTCTTGAGCTCCGCTGTTACTTTATCAAGTGTGAGCTCTTTCTCCACCTCATTTATCCTCCTTTTGAGAGTCTTTATCTCTCTTTCTTTCTCAGCTACATTCTTCTTGGATTTATCATATCTTTCATTGAGCTTAGCCAAAGTTTCTTTGGCTTGATTTGGCTCTGTCATTTGGGCCTCCAAGACCTGAATTTCATTCCTGAGTTTTTGCATGTCAAGACTTTGAGCCTGCTCTGTTGTTGGTGCTGAGGTAGAGGGTGTTGTTTTCTCTGTCTGCTGAATGGGAGGGGCAGTGGTTTGAGGAGCTTCTTCCAGACTGATTATTTCTGGAGGGGGCTAAGAAGTTTGGCCTACCTCTTTCTGTTGCAATGTTGCCTGCAGTGTAGCCACTGATTCTCCCAACTTTTCTTGTGTTAGGATCAGTTGTTTATATAGTGACACCAACATAGTTGCTGCATCCTTGTCATGTCTCAGCTGGGAAACTTCTTCAGTTTGGGGATGAAGAGTTGCTGGGATCTTGATCATCTTCCTTAATGCTGCCATATCTGCATCCCTTAGCTTCAACAACTCCTGCACAGCTTTGACATCCTTGGGATCATGCCCAAGCTCTATTATGATGTCCTCCAAAGCTTTGATTCTATTGTCCTTTGCTTGAGAGGATGCTCTTTCCAACTCAAGTTGGGCAGTTGTATTATTTAGGCTATTTTCTAGCCCGTAATTCACCAATGTTTTATCTGCCAAGGAGACATATACCATCTCACCCGTTTGCTTATGTAATTCTATCTGATCCATCGGGTGGATGTCCTTGGCAAGGACCTCAAGGTTGGTCCTTATGTAGTCTGCAGCTGACTGTGGCTGCATCACGGCTGGCATGAAGTGGCTCATAATCATCTTGCCCTCCTGGACATCATAGGCAGACATAAGTCTTTGCTTGTTGGTGGGAGCCATTTTCAACAGATGATTATATAATTGTATCCTTATGGGCTCATTCCTCTTCTTTATGTCCATGAACTGCTGCTTGATGCTCAGTTCGCCTCCTCTTTGTTTGCTTGAGGAGCTAACTTCTCCTCCTGCTATCCCCTCTTGTTCCTGCTGGAAGGAACTTGCAGAGGCCTCCATGCTATGTGGGCCCATGCCCAAAGATTTCCCTATTGACATTTCCTCCTGTGAAAGAGGATTCATTCTATGCCTCTTTTCCCCTTGAGTTGTTGATGTTGTGAGGGGAGTCTCTCTGTCCCTTTTCCTCCTTATGTCCTCCTTTTGTGGGGTTTGCAGGACTGAAGCTTCAGCTCTTGTTTCTTTCCTAGGAGGCACAATTTGTGTTGGCTGCTGCTCAGTGACAATTGGGGCCTTTGCTGTGTGCTCTTCTTGCACTGGCTTTTCCTTTTCTTGCTGTTGTACCTGTTGTTGTTGTTGTACTTGTTGTTGTTGTTGTACCTGTTCCTGAAATGGATGCTCTAGCTCCATTTCTTTCTCCTTGCCTTTGCTAGAGGTCTGATATGTAGCTTTGACTGCCTTCTGATGTGTTGTGGAGGATGAGGAAGCTTCTCCCACTTGAGTGCTTGTAAGAGAAAATACCTGTGCAGAAAGCTCTAAGTCGGCCATCTTTAGGAGATTTCTTTGTGCTCTTTCATTTAATTCTTCTTGTGTGACGGGTTCCTCTAAGGTGCCTCTCTTCCATTTTTTTTGATTTGCATATTTTTCTATGTGAGGCAACCTCACATGGTCATAACTGGACAGCCTATACTTGACCCTTCTTAAGGTTATGAAGTGATTGGGGTCATAAGGTTTCCAGAGGAAACTGGTCTTTAAGACAAGGCCTTCTAGCATTCTTTCTGCCTCTTGCCAGCCTTCCTCCCTTTTGTTATAAATAAAGTGGCCCAATTGGTTTCTTACCTTCAGCTATGCTTTCTTGCCTTTGCCTAAAAAATTCTTCACATCAGCATTCCCAAACTGCCTGAAGTATTCAAGGGCAAACAACCTCATAGGCACATATTTGGGCAGTCTGTATGGGGGTAACTCACAGCCGTATATTCTAATAACGGTGTGATTTTGGTAAAAATACCAATCCCCAATGCTGTATACCTTGGACAACTGAAGGATCCTCTGCATCTCATCGGTTAGTCTTGGAGGAGGTGGGCTTAGGAACAGAGACATGGCTGGGTGGATAAAAAGGTCTATAAACTCACAGTAAGTGTATGGAGAATAGGGTGTGCAGTGAATAGCTCAGGTCCAATACACTACTGACCTTGGATTTCCTTTTGCATCCACTCTTTTCATAGTAAAAGAAAATTTCTCATGTTGATAGTATAAAATCAAGTGGTAGATATGGGAGGAGTATCTGAACACCCTTTCCCTTGATAGGTTCATCAATTGCTCATGCATTTTGTCTGATATATAGGTGGCATAGTCATAGGAGATTGGAGTTTTGCCAGGGGAAAACATGAGCATCATTACCAGTACAGTTTCATCAACATACTCAATTGAGTTATAACCCAGAATGGGACTGATCATATCTGCAAGGTCCCTGCCCAATGGGTTGAGGTAAGCATGAGAAATGGGAGGGTACTGTACAGTATCAGATTTAATATATAGTTGGTTCAGCTTGGTGATCTGAGCATCTGTCATCTTATCTCCTTGCTTTATCAGATCAATCAAAGATAAAGGAACCAATTTCTTCTCAGTTTTGAATTGCAGCATCTCTCTGATGGCCTCAGGGGTAATATAGAAAACAACTGAGCTTGAAGGGTCAAGCACAGCCCTCTGAGTGGCATCATAACCATCAACACATAGGTGAATTAGGTCAGGAAATGGATTGGCCTGAGGAAGCTTGAAGATTGGGAGGAAGGAAGCCCAATTGCCCAATACATCTGTTCTAGTCTCATGTTTAGTCTTTAATTCATTTAACAGGTGGATGTGGAACTTGTTGTGCATTAGAAATTCCTCTGATATTTGATAATCCAAATATGCTAATGCTTGCCACTCCAATTCTCTCTGAGGGGCATTTAAAGGGGCAACATTGAGGGCCACAGGTGCTACTGGTGTATCCATGGTTACTTTAAAACTATGCTTATATGTAAATTAGTGTTAATGTGCAGAGTAACAGAAAAGAGTGTTTTTTGGAAAGAGAGGTGATTTATTGAGAAAAAGAGGACAAAAGGGTCAATTGCAGCAATTGAAATACTGCACAAAGCACTAAAAGGGGAAAATACTTGTCCTTAACAGACTCTTTCACAGTAATTTGGTGTAGTTCGGGTTCCCTGTTCACGATTGCGCGAACAGAATGCAGGTTTTGCGAAAGCTTCGGTAAACAAGGCTTAGCCGGTGAATTTCGACCTTGTAATTTCAAATGGGAACTAGGCACAGGGGATTTGCCGGTCAGTTATACGTTTTTCTGTGTTTTAAGTTACTTTAGGCGATTTACAGACAAAACCAGGCGCAGAGAGGATTGACGGGGATAAATACCTGGTACACTGATAGTCCTGGTCACGAATGCAGGTGGATTGGCGCGCTGATGGCCTCCAGGTCGAATTCAGTAGGTTGGCGTGAGTTTGGACGTAAAATGCATGCAGAAGACACAACAGTCGTTTTTGCAAAAAGAGCAAAAAACGCAAAATTTTGGCCAAAATATGGATTTTTTGGAACATTAGCGCGTTTTTGGATGACGTGAGCATGACGTCATCAGGTGGGGTCAAGGTCGGATGACGTCAGCATGACGTCATCAGGTGACATGGCGGCTTAAGAGTGGTCCACGGGGATGGTGAGGTGGCGGACAGGTGGAGAAATGGCGGACGAGGGCGCCGACACGGTGATGACGTAGCAGTGATGCTGGCAGGGCGGGTTGGCAGAGACCGGAAACCGTAGGCGGTATGATATCGCACCGCCTTCCATACGGAAGCGGAATTGTCAGAGGGGGCTCTGATACGCTGTGGGGGCGATGTGTGGCCGAGGCCTCACGTCACCCTCTGAGAGATATCGGAAGCTAACTTACGGACGTCGGGGCCGGTCCGATATGCATGTGGGCTGTTGGATGAAAGGCACCCGATCAGATGGTCGACGGGTCAATGACTTGTCTGGATGATACAACGTCGGGCGGGTAATAAAATATGTATTTTGCATGGGATTCGTACCTGGCGGGACTTTGGAATATTGGCGAATTTGCATGGTTTTTCAATGTATTCTTTACAAAATCGCGCATAGCTCCAGGACTTTGGATAAGTCGGGAAAGTGGGTTTTTTATGAAATTTTGCCGTTTGAGCGGGTTAAGGGTGAAAATGGGTTTTTTACAAGTTTTTTAGCAAATGATGGGTTTGATATGATTTCTGAAGGAGGAAAAGAGGTGAGGCTTGGGTTCTTAAACTGACTAGATGTCAATTTGATTCCCTAGTAGTGAACATATGGCTATAATGCCAAGGGGGGGATATTTATAGAATGCTTGGGGTTTATACACCATAGTGTTATAATAGTAGGGAAAGGGTGACATAGGGATTTTAGATAATAGAAGTTAGGGGTTAATATGGAGGGAAAAGGTGAATGAGGAGTGATATCACTAAGTTTATTTGAAAACCACTTAGCTTAGGGAGTAGATCAAAATGAAAAGAATTTTAGACAAGAAATGTGGCTCTTAAAGGAAACCATAACCAACATAAAACCTTCAATTCTTTCATAAACACAACTGGTGTAGGGATGTTAGTAATGAGTGTAAAACAGGGAAAAAAGGAAGTTGGACATGCTCCATTGTGTTGTTTTCCTTATCTTGACTAGCAAGATTCAGTTTGAAAGGAATACCACTTCTGCAACCCCATCTACCTACCCATCTACTTGCCTAGCATTTTTTGTTTCTTCTTGGAGGATGCACTTGGACATGCAGACCCTTATGTGCCTTTTCTTTTCCATGGGCTTTTCTTTTGATTGCCTATTTAGCACTACCCTTATTGCTTCCAATGCCCCAGATTAAGTAGTTGGGAACCTTAGTTTCTCTGCCTAACTATTGGTCTGCCAAGATTAAACAGTTTGGACAGACTTCTTTCTCTATTCTACAACAGAAAATTGAAACATGGCATTATCCAGATTAGACTGTTGGACCATCCATCAAAATTTAGTAAACATGAAGCTATGTACACACCTTGTCTTCTCTTGGAAATATGGGATCTTTGTATTAGCAAAGCAGAGCATATTTGGCATTTGAATTTTTCCAATCATGAAATATGAAACCTATTGGTATAGGTATCCAACAGTGGCTCCACATGGGGATGGTTTTTCTTCTTGAAAGACCAAGAACAGCAGGTCAGAATGCCTTGGCCCTTTGACTATTTCAGAACTTGGAGTTTCTCTTCCTTGAAACCTCAAAATTGTAAACTGTCATATTTATAGAACTTGCAGAACTACAGCCTTTTCCTGCTTCTACAAGATCCTTGAAACTAAGTTATTCACATGCTTAAAGAGAACACTATACACAGTAAATTATGTACAAGGGGCAGCCATGCTACATTCATGGAAGGTAGTCAAAATAGTACTTCAACATCCTACCATTCACAGGACCTTCATCCAAATCAGTTTCATCAAGATTCTTAAGAAAGTAAGTATTGTTTCCTTGTACTGCTTCGATGATAAATGGTCCTCTCCAAAGGGAATCAAATTTTCCATGTTTTCCTTTATTTTCCCTTCTTGAATCCCACTTGAGAAATTTATCACCCATGTTGAAATCCTCAGCCTTAGTCCTGTCAAAAGCTTTCTTTAGCTTCTCTTGTAAGATTTTAACTCTGTTATAAACTTGGTCTCTAGTTTGTTGTAAACATGTAATTTGATTCACCCTCCTTTGCATATCATTGGGCTCAGCTTGACTTTCTTGAAGTAGTTTCATAACAGGGATCCCTAGTGATGAAGAAAATTTGGCTTCTAATCCATAGACTAACTCATATGGGCTGACCCCAATTGATCTCTTGGTTGTTAGTCTATCTGCCCATAAGCATTCACAAGTTTCTTATGCCATTTTTTTTTTTTCTTCCAATACCTTCTTTATTATGTTTACAAGGCTTTTATTTGATGATTCAGCAAGGCCATTTACTTGGGGATAGTATGCAATGGAATGGCCCAAAGTAATGTGTTATTTGTGGCATAAGTTTACCATCTTCTTAGATCTAAAAGCAGCAGCATTGTCTGTTATTATCTTACCAGGACATCCAAATCTAGCAAGGATATTGGCCTCAAGAAACTGAATGATAGTGGAGTCATTTGCTTGTCTACATGGAACTACCTCAATCCATTTAGTGAAGTAGTCTGTAGCTGTTAGAATCCATCTATGTTGGCCTGAAGATGAGGGATTAATTTCTCCAATGAAATCCAAGCCCCATTGCTGAAACAGTCTCTCTGTTGTAATAGGCCTTAAAGGAAGTGGCAGTAAATTTCTCTTTCCCTCAAACACTTGACATTTATGACATGAAGTGGTAAATTTCTTGATATCAGAGAAAACAGTAGGCCAATAGTAACCAGCTCTCAGTATCTTATCCACAGTGGACTTCCAATACAAATGTCCACCACAATTACCTGCATGAAACTCTTCCATGATTTTGTTAGCCTCATTTTCAATCAAACTGTTTAATAAGATACCCTCATGGTTTTTCCAAAGCAGATTGCCATCCATAACACAAAATTTTGAAGCTTTAATTTTTAGGAACCTACATTTAGTTCTGGACAGCCCTGGGGGAGCACACAGGTTTTGTAACACATAACAGATATCCAAATACCAGGGGGATTGTTCAAAGGCTACATTGATCTTTGGAGTCGCCAGCTCCGGTTCACTGTCCAGTTGGTTGATGTCGAAGGCTTGGAAATTTGTTTCAGACATTAATTTAGCCAAACCCTACCCTTTTATCAGTTTTGTAGGTTTTATTTCAATATCAAATTCTAAAATGTTGGCAATCCATTTTCCTCTTCTTCCCTCTAAGTTCTCTTGAGTAAGTATGTCTTTAACAATTGGGCTTGGTACATAGGCTATAACATGGGAATATAGGATGTAGATCC
>APFE031450876.1:0-19734 GCA_000404065.3 Pinus taeda
ATTAACACAGTATGTAACCCGGGGAAAGCTTACAACTGAAAACCGCACACTATCTATATATTAATGACTAAGAACATGTAACATTACAATAGTCAATACTTCTCACAAGTATCCAACACTATCTCCACGTATTACACACAATACAACTCAGATCTGATCTCCAAATCTATTCCACTGCTTTCCTGCCTCCACTGCTTAATACCTGCTCAAGAATGGATGAGAATGGTTGAACCAAACTCGTATTTACCTCAAAATAATCACTCACACTCGGAATCACATGAGTAGAGGCTATAATCACTTGGTATTGGCCAATTCTCATTGGCATAACTCAATACATTGATTGTGCAAATCCTCATGCACAACTATAGTCACAACTGATAACAATCTGATCCTCTAACACCTGTCCATGCTGAACTAAACATGCAATGACATGCAACTGATTTAACTGATGTATTCTTTAGTTGCATTATGAGTTAATAATTAGATTAAAAACTCATCATTAGTCTATTTGCATTTAGACTAATTACAACTAGTTTAACCAAGTCAAACTGAACACAACTCCATCAACTCCACAATCAACTCCACCAAACTCAAATGATTGAGTTCTAACTAAAGTCATGCATGAAACAACTCAACTGACCCACAAAGAAAACATATTTCCTTCTGACAACTGCATTTGCCACATCTGTAGCTCAAACTAAAGTGCTCCAAGAGAATAAGATAAAGTTTATAGTCTAAATATTATTATAAGCAAATAATATTTTACTGCTCTATAATTAGACTTGACAATGTCACCGCTATTGTCTAAAAATAGAAGTCCATCTATTTTTTCCAACTTGACCAATCATCCATAAACAACATCCTTCAACTCATAGACATGATCCATATGTCAAAAAATAGACTTTGCGCCATAATTTTCCCGCGGGCCCACTTAGTGAAGGCGACTCTTTTCACTAAGCTCCATCATCTTGTTGCAATCTCCACACCTAAAACTTCTTAGGTCTCAGCTCCGAATGCAAAATCCAACAGTGCTCATCATCATGCTCATCCTTCTTACAGTGAGTGCATGAAGGATTTCTTTTTTGTGTAGTGTTGGTCTTCCTCTCTTTCCAAAATTTGTTTTCTTTTCTCCTTCTTCTTGCTTGTAATGGGCTTGGATGATCCTCCAACTTCTGTGTTCTCATTCTTTCCTCAAGCTTCTAGATGTAGCTTGAACAGATACCTCATCTATACTAGTGGGATTAAAAATGAGGATAGTGTGCCTCATGTAGCTGTGTAAACCACCTATGTACTTCAATTGAGTCTCAAGTGAGTCTAATGAAATTCCTAGAATCAAATCTCTCTTCCTAAATTCTTGGGTGTAACCTTGTACACTTTTCCCTTTCAATTGGCGAAGAGTTTTCCAGCTCATCGTGGCTTGCTACATGTAAGCTAGTGGATAGAACTGCTTTTTTGTTGCAGAAATAAATTCACTCCAAACAAAAATAATCTTACCATGTTTCTTCATGTCAACTTGTGTCCTGCCTTCCCACCATACCAAGGCAGTGCATGTGAGGCGTAGGATGGCCAGCTAAATCTTACTCTTGTCTGAGTCGACACTTTGCACTCTACAATAAACATCAATTTGTCTGATCCAATTATCTAGCTTCTTTGCATTCAACTCTCCATAATATATTGGTCAATTAAATTTAACTTCTAATTTAATCAAAGATGTATTCTTTTTATGTTCATGGCTATTGGGGGTGTGAGAAAGTTTTCTTCTTTCCCTTTTCCTTTTGAGTTGTCATGGAGGAGAGATTCTTCTTCTCCTTTTTCTTTGGAGTGTGATGAATCTTCATCTTTACCTTTTTTAAACTTCCTGTACATTTCCTCTACCATGGACCTCATGGCCAGGAAACTATCTATGAATTGGGGGTCTCATCCCAAGGGACTTTCTTTTGACATTTTCTTCTTAGGATAGACTCTTCCAATTTCCACGTTAGTTTCAACCAACTCTCCTTCTCTTAATTTAAGCTTTGATCTAGTTAGCATTCAACAACAAAATCTAGCACAAGCTTGTCTAACCTTAACAACCTAGGAGCTCTGATACCACTTGATCTAAAATCACTCGTGAATGATCTTAGTTAACTAATGAAGGTATTACAGACTCAAGTGGTTGGGTGTTCCTATGTTATCTTATGCAACGGATTGATAAGATTTTGAAATACACATACATTGAAAGAGTAAGAGAACATAGTAAGAAAACACATAAACACAACAAATTTAACAAGGAGTTCACCCGATCCTCCTGGGCTACATCTCTTGGTCTAGCCTTCAGTGGTGGCCTTTCTATTGTGTCTTAAAAAGTAGAGTTTTACAACAGTGAGCTCAAATTGAGTCTCACTTAATAGATAATGATCAGTAGGATTGTACTTGGATTCCCCAAGTCTCTAGAGTATACAAACTCCCCTTACTGAATCTCGACCTCAACTGGTCTCAGTGGTAAGAGTCCAATTTGGTACTCAATACCTGACAGGTATACACAGAGGAGTTGCTTGAACCTCTTAAGCTTTTTCTGGAGTTCACAGACTCTCGAACTCTCTCTGTCTCTGTCTACTCGATGGTCCCTTTGCTCTACAAGTCAACTCGATTTCTCTGTTCTCTGCAATTTTTTCTCTCTCTCTTTGCTCTCTTTTCCTGCCTCTTTTTGTTGCACTTTCTCTATCTATTCATGGCTTAAAGCCAATCTGCTCCCGGACTATTCGTTTTTGCTTCCAGGATCTCTGGATCTCCTACCTCTGTCCATTGGAATTACCTTGCTCTGTGTCATCATCACTCTAATGCTTCACAGAGAGGTGGCCACATGTTTCCTCACGAATTAAGCATTAGTTATCTTTGAATGGTCGTTATTTCCATTGCTCCAAGATTTCCCGCGAAACTGATTCCTTCGCCAACTCATCAGTCATGCCGGATCTCAAACCTTATCTATCATGGCCTATTTCCCTGTCGAATCCGGTCACCCATCAGATTGCTTCTCCACCCTTGATCTGGGGCCTCCAAATCCTATGATCTCCATCCATATCGCGTGGGTAAGTAGCATGACCTTTACCCGCACGATGAGAGAGGTTTTCTCTATCATTCACTGGACACATGTCACTCATTGTATGGAATCGGCCGGGACTCAGTTGAACCCACTTAGCACTTGAAGGCCTTTTGATAGCTTGCCAATTTTATAACAGGGGTATATTTCCGTATAGTTTTATTCTTTTCCCCATGACCGAGCGCTCGAGGCTTTCCTTCACTGAGGAGGACGCCTTGCGATACGCGATTAGCGCTAATCGCGTCTCAAAAACTGCCTCTATTTTTGGATCTGACCTCCCATTTATCAATCTGTGCCAGTGCCTAGTCACCATGGGCCAACGGTTTGCGTGCTTTGAGCAAGGTTCTCGTTGTTCCATGCTGGCCACAAATTGTCATTGTTCAGAGGTAATTTTTGATAAGCTCGATATCCATAGCAATTTGAAACTTTTGTTATGAGTTTTACACAGTTCAGGAAACTGTAAGAGTGTTTAAGGATCCAATTCAGAACACGACCTTCCCACTAAAAAAGCTTTTGAACCACCAAAATTTGGTTTTCATGAGTCGACTAAGTGAGGGTATAGCTATCTCACTTGTCCAATCTCTATCCATTTTTCATTGCTTGGCTTTGAACCCTTGAGTCTAATCCTGAGGTACTCAACATCTCCACTGTGTGTCATCCTCACCTTCTTGTCCAAAACTGTATCTTCCTCAATTCATTGAGATATTCAGGTAACAAATCATCAATAGGAGGCAATTGACTCTGCTCTTCAGGATCTTCAATTAATGAAGGTTCAAATAGTCTCAAGCTATCTGCATTAACGAATGAGTAGATGTGCATGTAAGCTGGTAAATCAAGGTGAAAGGAATTCTCACCAAATTTCTCAAGTATCTTGAAAGGTCCATACCTTATTGGATTTAGCTTTTTACCTTCACCTTGCATTATGTCTTTGCTGATATACAACCAAACTTGATCACCAACTTGGAAACTATGCTCCATCCAATGCTTGTCATGCCTCGCCTTGTATTTGGCTTGGCTCTTTTCCATCTATTGTTGTACTACCTGGTGAATCCCTTGGATTTGTTCAATGAACTTGGTAGCCTTGTCCACATCACTATGTCCATCAACTGCTACGTCTTTACCAAAGTCAAAATCCAAGGGAGACCTTGGAGTGAAACCAAAGCAGGTCTCAAAAGGAGATCTTTGTGTAGAAGAATGTTTTGCTTGGTTGTAAGGATGTTGCATATAACAGAAATGTTCATCCCAAAGTTTGGGATGCTTAGTGCAATAGACTATGTGCAACTGGATCATTGTCCTATTGACTACTTCTGTCTGGCCATCTATCTGTGGATGAAAGGTTGTGCTTTTCTTCAATTTGGTGTCCATCAGTTCCCACAAACTCAACCAAAACTTCCCAACAAATTTGCAGTTTGTTCAATTGTAATCTATTTATTACAAGGTGTCAATATCATTGTAACAAGTTATTTTAGACTGGGTGACAGGTAGAGATCTTGTCCAAATATCAAGTTATGACTTTATCGATTATCATGCCAAAAAAATTTCATTTACCAAGCAACACAAACCTAACTTCATCAAGTCATCCTCATGATCATAATATAAATCATTTTTATCACTAGATGCAAATGCATACATCGAGGATAAGTCATGCAAGTTCCATCCATTTATTGTGAGATTACTTCATATTGAATCAGAATTTTTTATACTTCAATCAATGTGTCAAAGGTAATGATTTCAACACATAATATCTATTGAGTACCAATATAAGTCACTAAAATTAACTATGCCCATATAGCATTGTTATCAAGACAAATCATCGGTCATCAAATCAAATCATTAGACATCATATCAGAACCAAAAATATGTTATCATAGTGATATCTATAACCCAAAAAATATCTGATCATCAAGTCAAAATTCTAGATCATTATCAAGCATCAAGTCAAAACTCCAAATACTCCTTGTTTATATCAATCAGCCAGATCTAGTCAAACCTTTGCAATTGCTACTAAATTCTATCATACAAAAGATTCAATGGCTAAATCATAATGAAATGTTGATATGCATATTATAGTTCCGTTCAAATACAAGTTTAATCAACATATTCACATTATAGCAAGTCAAACATTCAAACATCCCTTCTCATATAACTGTTTGTTATCTTTTCCATGTCTGTAGGATTGATATCCTTCAATTGTACTTCTTATTTTATGCACAAAGCTTCACTCTTCTGACCTGTAAGCATAATCACACCCATATGACATCCTCCATGTGGTTGGGAGGCTACATTCGCACCCCTGAGCTTACTTCCATATGGCTAAGGCTACAGTCGCGCCCTTAGGCTTGCTCCCATGTGACAAATGCTTAGAGTAAGAGAAAACTCTCTCTCCTCATCTCAAAACTTTATTACATACTAATGATATAGATGTTAGCCAAACATCAAGTATACCAATATATCAAAGATCAATATTAAGTAACTTCATATAATCAAGAAGTTCATTACGTCTAAAAGGCAAGATACTTGTTCACTACCAAGAGCATCATTTCATCATAAATATCATGCATAAATGATTCATTTGTGAAAGTCATATACTCATCATACCTTAGGGCTTACCTTTCCATCCTATATAGCATTGAAACAATATACCATGCATACCTTTTAGTATTTAAATACTTGTGCACCTTCTTATTTTACATAGGTAGCTTGTAGCATTTTGTCACCTTTTCATCAGGTGCCTCTTTACCTTTTTTGATGCTAGCTCTTATCTTCTTGCACTAGCCATATTTCCTACATCTCAGATGATGCTCAAGAAGTATCCACTTATCATATATCATCAATAAGTTATAGGTGTCCAAATACTCACCTATAAATGCAGGATGTATAAGTAATAATCAAAATAATATTCAGATCCATAAGTCTAAAAAAAAGTAAAGACATAACAGAGCATCATAAATTAAAAAGTACCTATCTTCAATGAGAGGTGATCATATCCATCTTGAACCATCCTTCAAGATCCATCACTATCCATTATCCATATAATAATGTTGCCTTCAATATTTCAACCAACTTTATCAACAACCAGGCCTAATAGAAACTATCCTATCTAGCGCTTCATCAAATATGACACAAGTATTCGAACATATTCACATTGACCCTACCATTTCAAGATTTCATATCTGATATCTTTTCCATAAAGCAGGGCTTCTCTCAATCCCTAACCTCATAATATCCATCAAACCCTAATACATAAATTTCTTAGGGTTTCCTCCAAACCCTATACTTCTTTTAAGTCTCCACAATCTTCTCTTGCTTCCATCAATGGTGTCATCATAGGGATGATCTCCATGACTTTTCTTCAGCCCAACTTTGATACCATGTTAATTTTTCTTAGGGCTATATTGTTCTTTTATTTGATAATTGCATTTCTTCATTTACACATTAAATTTACACCATAAATTTACAACATTATTCAGCAGCATATTCAACTATGTGGAAAGAATAATGTCATCATCATCAATGCAGTGGAACTTAAAGGAACAATAGAAGAAAAATGTTCACACATAGAGGCACCAGGATTGGTCGAAGACCAGGGGAAAATACACTATGGGGAAAACCTTATATAATTTTTCTTCTTATTTGATTTTCATTGAATGATTTAAAAGAGAGAGTAGAATGATCCATATCTTCATCCATACAGCTATCTAGAAAAAATAAACTAAAAAATATGCATGATATGAAACCAATAATTCTCATACTTAAAACCCTAATTCTGAAACCTATAAAGAAATGTCACTATCTGCAGTCAACTGCCAAACACAACGGTCAACAAGAAAAACCTTCAGATAACTGAAAAACCAAAGCATATATGTCAATCACATTGAGGAAATGTTGTGTATTCAACTAAAAGGCTTCAATTGAATGGATGGGCCTGGCAGTGAGCAATTGTAGTCAATATCTCTTTGTGGCATGCCTTCAACTGAGGCCCAAAGCCCTAAAACAATGATGCGAGCTCCAAACCCTGTAATTTCACCTTCATGCAAACCCATACCTCCGTGGAGCTGCCTCAAAACAGCGAGCCAAGAACAAGAAAGAGAATATAAGAATGATATAGGATGTTGTTGAAATGAGCTTTATTCACTTGTAATTGTATCCTTCCAAGGGTGTCCAATTTACTTTAGGGTTGACCTGATCAAATATGCGCATGTGGGCTTATAATTCAAAAATACACTTTCCCTTATCCAAATTTGATTATCTTTAGGTCAATTTTGGTCCTCTCGAAAGGAGGAATTTAATTCAATCATAATCTCCATCAAATGATTTGTCCAAAGTGGAATTTGGAACTAGTTTCCAATTTTAACACAAAATTGGTTGAGCATGTGGAAACATTTACTAAGTATTTATTTATTGATCAATGGTGCTTCCTGGAGGTTGGTGCTCCTCCTGATTGTGCTTATAGAATGGAGGTTTGTTTCTTACATTCATGATTCTTAATATCTCCTCTCCTTATGGTGCCTAGTTCATCTTCCAGACGCGCAAGCCTTTGCTGAAGTTTCAAAATTCTATTCATCATCATTAAGGTATCTTGAATCACTACATATAACTCTTCCTGTGTGCTCATTCCATTGCCTCCTTGGACCATTTCTCATACTCTTACCATTTCAATAGTAACAATTATACCATGTAACTCCGTTAGAAAATAAAAGAAATTGAATGACACGTTGTAACTTCCCTCCCCAATACCCCTTAAAATGCACTTAATCCACTTAAAATGCAATATGTAAACCATACCCCTAATGTATTTTATACCCAAATGCACAAACACTTTTTTATTCTTGGTCTTGCAACAACCAAGCTTCATTTCTAAAACATTAGGGCATTTACATAGTCTGCCCAAGCGACCGTGGGCTGGTGGCTAGGCACTCTACCAATGTGTGCTCCTTGACCGCGATGATTTTATTGCATTATAATGTTAAAGATGTAGAAAATTAACCCCACAAGTAAAATATATATGGGGGAGGAACCATTAAAATATTTTCAAAATGACTTTGTACCTTGTAGAAGCCATATGATCGGTGCTCTACCTAATCAGAAAATTTACCCATTTTTAACCTAACAACATAACTGGACAATGTTTCTATAATGAATATATATTTTTATAGGTATGGTTAGGTTACAAAACATCTATTTGAAATTTTTTATGGGGCTCTACAATTGTTGTGAGGCATTGATTTTGACCAGAATCGTTAAATCAGTGGGGACCCACACCAATGTGTAGAGTAGCTATCAAATTATGAGTATCTATATATATATATATGAGAAATTAAAGTAAATTAATAAACATGATGAGATCATCAATGAGGTGGAAATTCCATTTAATAAGCTAGCTAGCAGAACTAGGGTCATTGATCTGGAGTAATAGTGAACCATATATCATCAAGCATGGAAGCCAATATTATTTTCCATGTCAGTTTGAGCCTGATGTGAGAGTTGAGTTGTAAATTTGAAGTATTCTATATTGTTGTATCTCATCGCGCGTGGGAGGTAGTGTTAACCCTTGAACAAGTTGAAGTCCAATGGGAAATTGTGGTTATTGATCGTGATTATCCAAGGCCGTCACAATTTCATAACGAGTGCATTTTGTGGCCCAATACAAATGACACACATTAGATCATAGTAATATGAGTCGCCAGATGTCATTGTTTTGAAGTACTACATTTAACATTTGTGCAACTCATATAGCACATATCTAGGGAAATTCTTATAAGGTGAGGTAAGCCTATATTCAACATTTTCATTACATTTAGTGGACTTCGCATAATGGAACCAAACCTTTGGCTACCATGTGGGCAATTGATTGTCTATGTTAGTAGGTGATTAGTCAATCCCTTTAACTATACCTTATCTACCTTCCATTGGTTTAAGCTTCTCATGCAAAAACTGTCCAAAAGTAAAATGCTTCAAAAATATAGAGTACAAGTCTTTATTTTCACTAAAATCCAACCCTTCATTCCAATTTATTTCTAGTTTTTATAAAAACTTATGAAAGAGTATTTTGTTACAAAACTAGAAAACATAGGACCTAATGCATAAAATAGAAACTTCCTAGTGGTCCAATTTTGAGCTTGTACCTATGCCCTTTTACTGGATTCTGTTAAAGTAGTTGAGTAATTCACATTATTAAATTAGCAATTCGCTCCTAATTTGAGATAGTTGGATAGCTATATGATATCACTTTCTTATAAATTTAATCCTTATCATTAATACTTTTGATATATTGGCTTAATAGGAAAACGTGATCTCACTATGCAGTGAATGTAAAACTCATCGGTTAGTTTTTTTCAATATGCTCACCCTTCAAAGCCCTGACATATTGAATAATTTACCATCGTGTGTGCCATTCCTAATTAACATTTATTTTTATGCATCCAAAGCTACTAATTTTCCATTTGACTCCCAATAGGAAGGCATGCCGAATATTTTCAAGATATTAAACCTAGTATTGAATGAAGCAATTTCCTTCTGAATCAAATTGCACTTCTCCTTCACTTGCTTCATAGAAATTCTTTTAATGATAACACAATTGGTTAATATTAGCCATCTAGTTTTGTCATGAACCCCTAAAACTTTGAGATTCTCGTCACCTCTCGCATTGTGAAATTTAATCACTTTATTCATCATTGATGGTTTATTCCCTAATTCTTACTCAACCTGCGTTGCTACCTATTTTGTAATTTTCAATAAATGTGTTTCATACAATTAGTACAAATGATTCCCATTAATATAAAATATAATTAACAATATATGTACATAATATTCATCTAGATTCTATTAATGGTTGTGTGCCAAGCAATTTTTTCTTATATCAATCAATCTCACTGCAGTGAAGTTTTTTGCTTAAGTTCATTGACAAGAATATTACATTTATTTTCCAACTCCTCATTGGTTTGTCTCATTTCCTTCTTCAAATTTTGAATTCTTGATATTTTAAATTGAGTGATGACATTGTGTCTGCTAACTTTTCTGAAGGATCTCCCTCTGTTATTGTTATTTATGAGTTGGTTACTATACATTTATGTATTTTCTGCTTTAACATGCATTTAGTCTAAACTACCAAATTTTCCAAATACTTATTTAGTTCAGTAATAAGTGAAATTAGTTTCTCCTTCTCTCTTTGGATTGCTTCTAAATCTAGAGTTTCAACATTCTCTTGAGTTGGAATATTAATTTTTTTCCTCAACACTTGGATATCCTTTTCCCTGGAATTTATCAACTCCTAAATTGAATTTAATTCATTTCGATCTACTCCTAGATTGATAATAGTGTTCTCTAAATTATCGGTTTTCCTCTGTTTAGTTCACATAGAAATATTCTCATTTTTAATCTTATTATTAACCTTAGTCAACGAATTCTCGAGTCTAGCAACACTTTTAGCTAAAATTGATAGACTTTTACACAATATCTCCCATGTTTGTCTGTAAAGATCCATCTGATCAATCACATCGATCTATTTTAGGTCAACTGTAATCTTGGAAGATTTGTAATCATCTATAGTCTTAATGATCTAGGATTTTAGCTCTAAGATTTCCATTTAGAGTTGACTCTTTTGATAATCTAGGGTTGATAACAATCTAGTTTGTGATTCTATTCCTTGTTTCAAATACTCAATGCAAGCCTCATATCTTAATCTCGCATTTCCATTCTTCATTTCCATTAATTGAGAGAATACATTTTCTTGCTTGGAAGAAGTAGTAGGTGATGTACTAGATAATAATACTTCATATCCTAGAGCAGCTAAAGATTGTAATTCTAGATTTAGAATGAGTTTTCTTCATGTGACCTTTATGACTGAAACTTCTATCCCTTCCATTCTTTGTTTTTTATTAACTCTAAATTCAGTACTCTCAGACCCAAAAGTTGATTGTTGAGTGTCCAAAGATACCCCTTTTAATTCTTTTTCTTTTAATTCTAGAACCTTGATGTACAACTAGTGAAGGATCCTTATCCCAATTCTCTTTATTGACAAGTGTTCCACCTTAGGCTTTGACACATACTTATAAGGAGTTGCTTTATGTTCAAATATTTTACTTGAAATAATCCCATAAGGTTCATAGTGTCATATCTCTCCTGGCGCAAGCTTCATTTCCTATAACATGGTTTCAAATTTGCACCAGCTACTCTATTATTTACCACAAATGGCCCAACCTCCACCTTTAATTTAAAAAAAGTCGGGTGTTTTCTAGCTAGAAAATGAATTTGATCTACATTTAAGCATTTCTTGATAAATTCTAAAGCAAAAATTCTAATAGGAAGGAAAACTAGGGATCTATGGGGTGCCAATTCACTACCATATATTACAATCTCAATAAATTCCTTATACAAATACCAATATCCCACTCTAATTGCATCCTTGAATTGAAAAAATTCTTTATCTCTAGGAAGATTCTTGGTGAAGTATATCATACATGAGACTAAAATAAATTGACAAAAATTCGTTAACAAAGTCTAAGAATGAAACTCTTAACAATGTTTTATTAGCATCAAATCCCAATGAATAACTTCAAGAAAATTTCCATTGGAATCATGTCTTTGCAATTGTACACCAAAAAACATGTGCACTTAAAAGAATAGACACATAAAAACTAGAATAGATTGGTACCTAAAAGACTTGATGACCTTGTAATTTGCAAATTGATCATTAATAACATCATATAGGTACGGCCAATGGTGAAATATGATAAAGGATGTTTTAACGAGTGAAATAGAAAATAAAAACCCTAGTATGACTTCATCTATTGTTTTGCCATGTTGATATCCTAGCAAATAAAAAATCATTGGAATGATCTATCTAGACGTCTCTAAGAAAATATTTGAAGAATATGGTGGATTATATTGTGGTAAGGAAGCATTTAAAGGTAAAAACGATTAAAGAAATATATATTTTTCCTCCAAGTTTAATTCATGATATAATTTCCTTAGGAATTCATCACTTAAAGCTATGACTTCATTACGCATTATAAGATTTATCATTTACAAAATAGGTTTAGGGTTAATAATTAACAACATAGACCTAGTCTTTGACAATAATACCTCTTTTCTTCGAAGATATCTTTCATAACACCAGGTGACAAAATGGGGACATTGGTGAGTCTTAGATATGATAAATTGGTCCAAGTAAGACTCCCATAGTAATGATATATCTTGCAAATCATGAAAATGTTGATATTCCTAGGATTGAAACTCATACAAATCAAATTCACACTCAGTTTCATGAGTGTCGGCCTCTTGGTCAATCAAGGAAAAATCATCAAAGTTAATGGAGGTTTTAGGCGAGGGTTTACAAACTTTTCCCTTCATATATACAATTTACAAATTGCAATGTAATAGAAAGATGAAATGATAATTACCAATTAGAAACTTTGAGGTAGAAATTCAAAATAAAAATTGGTGGTGAGCTCTTATACACTTTTTTGTGATTTCAATAGTATGAATGAATGTTGTTTTCTCAATACTTATATTTCAGATAAGGAAACAATACGACCCCCCCTCCCCTTCAGATATGCACAGTCTTTAACTTGCAACAAACCATGTGGTGATCTTAATGTCATTTAATGGAAGCATTCACGTCCCATAGTGGGAGAGAAGCACATATAACGATAAGTGGGAGATGTACAATTCCTACGACAAGTAATGGATAATTTACTATTGTTCCATGGATTTTATGTAAAATATGTTATGGAGGTTCCACACACAAATGACAGCGATGCAAGACAAGAATTAAATATGTTGGCTGATGCGTAACACAAACCATCTTTACATTGTAAAGATGGATCTAAGGAAAGATCTAAACAAATTGAATTTGTGTATAAGTCCTACAACAAGTAATGGGGAATTTATTTCCACGTCATGGATGTTATGTAAAACAAGAGAGCCACTGTCGTAGCGGTAGTCCCTGCCTGTATTGAGAAACTCACTAAGTGGGCCCATCTGTCAACCACTCGTCCACAGTTAAATAAATCAACATGCATGTTTACCAGATGTAATATGGTTCGAATAGACTCATGTGCATGAATTACACTTGTATGAATTACACTTCCATATTTGTTTGACCAATTCCAACCATACCCTTCACTATACAAATTACCATAGCCGCAGGCACCATCTATCAAAAAATTACACTATGCAATTACTAAGGTAATATATGGTATTAAAGTTCAAAAAAACAGCGAAACCACCAAATTCAATGTAATGTTTCTGAGCTTATAACTATTCTCATAAACTTCCAACTATTTTCTTCCATGGTAGACTTACTCATTGTGCTCGATGCATCACTGCCACCATACAATGTAGCATGCAATGATTACCAGCTACCATTGATTGCCTAAGTCGCAGCAGCTATCCAGCACAAACAAAACTTGGTCGCCAGTTGTAAAAGAGCCATTTCACTACAAATTTCAAACACAGAAGAGCCATAAATAGTAGAAAACTACCCGTAGTTATCTCACTTAAAAAAAATCGGAATTGATATCATAGTTGATATTGATTGCAGAACATGAGAGATCTCAAACCTTGTTGGCCTGTCAAACTTTCATAAAGGAAGGCGTACAGGAACTTGCAACAGGACAAACCTGACAAGACGACTACTCTTGTTCAGGCAGATTCCTACCGCTGATCTCCTGTAATCAGAAAGCATGTCAGAAAATTATTGAAGTGACTCAGAGCACTCAAGAAGTGAAGTTTGAGTAATACGCACAATATGCCTACAGAGAATAATTTATGTAGAAAGAAAATAACCTATCAACAAAGAACTGAAGCTTAACTACAATCATAAGAGTATCTTTGACGTCACAACTTTTCTGTTTCGTTTTGGAAAATCAAATTATTTTTTACTTATATAATACAAAAGCCATATAGATGCAAGAGACAGTGAGTGCAGCCAGAATTGCAGTAATGTTAGAAGATGCAAATGAAGACATATGGTGTACATTCCTAATCAACAATAACCCCTTGGGTCTAGCTTGAGTAGAATTTTATCGGTAGATTGATCTATAGAGACAAATTTCTGAAACTTAAAGGCTGCAGCACTTGCTACTCGCATTCTGAGAGAAGCCTGGTAAAAATAACAGAACATTTGCAGGAGTACAATATTTTGGCATGGAGTCATTAGGGATAACTATATTAGGATGAAAATATATTTCATGTTTAAACATAAACAATTTTTATGTTCTAAAAGTATCTCCAAAAAAACTATTAAACCAGAGAAAAGGAAATACCAGTTAACCTTTGGATTGTTTTTGTTTTTGTCACTCAATGTTGTCAGACTTAAAAGTTGTGGGAGTATCCTAGTGTGGCAGTTGCTTGCCTCTTCATGTGAAAGAAGTTGTTGATTCCTGCTCTGTCTAGTGTCGATCTGTTGAGATCCAAAATCTACTAAATCCAAGCTCTAATGTCCATGATCAACATACCATTAACTTAATAATCACCAAGTATTGCATGTAAGGTAACAACACTGTAGGAGGTGATTAAGTGTACTATCATGTCCTTGGCTCTATCACGAAAGTTAAAAGCACAACTACACGAGGAAGGACATGACATCAATGCTCTGGACGAGTGGCCAAGGGATGGGCCCACAAATTTATTTATACAAAATTAATTACATTATATGAGGCTTGCATAATTTGACGTGTTGATGTGGTTCTAAAAGTATTTATATCCTTGGCACGTTTTAACATTGTAAACACTTGTTCGTATTTATACACCACTACTGTGCACACCCCCACAGCCTCCATTAGATGGGATGTAAGGAAATGATCTTTGGATCAGCCGGCTTAGCATCAATGTGTGTAGCTTTGTGAAGTTGTGTTATCATAAATAACTTGAATGGCACACTCTGCTACCCATAATGCCGAAAAATATCAACTTATTCCATCAAGTTACTCTACGAAGCTGTCGGAGTTGACTTCATTTTGTAGGTTGATTGTGGCCATTGAACGTGTGTGAGGTTTAGAAATTTGTCTTACATCAAGAGGTGTACCAATTTCATCTTAAAAAATGGTTCATTTTCTTCTTTTGATTTATATTGACATCGAATTGATTGTTTCTGAATATGGATCATATGGATTTGAATGTAGGAATCTCAAGATGTTGTCTTGAATACTAGTTTGTCATTTTGTTCTATCAATATGTATTGACAGCAAACTAGTTCTTTCTAAGTATTGGAGCACATGTATCTGAAAATAGAAATATCAAGATGCTTTATTTAGTATCACTATGTTATCCTATTCTTATTGTGGTATTTTTACTCAGTTCATGTTTTGTAGAAGAGATGGACATGCAAGATCAAACCATTAAGGTTTTGCTTTAGGGTAAGATCTCCGACGTATTTGTTTTCATTTTTTTCGCCTTACCAGCCTCTTATGTTGTCAATTGTTGCTAATTCCATGGGAATTCTAGCTGCCCTAGCATGCCTTGATACTCGACTTGCTGCTCATTTGGTTTCAATATCCGTTGGCGCTCCTAGGCGATGTCACAGGTGAATTTTGGGTTCTGGGTAGTCTCTACACTGATGTAATTCTATTCGGGAGTTCAAATCTATTGACTTTTTTGAAAGATGAATAATGTAGAAAATTGTTTGAAAAATCTACACTCCAACAACTATTCCCACAAAAATCTTAAATCTGTTAGCTCATATATAATTCAACAGTATGTCTGCAATTCAAATTAATAGACTTATCTCTTGCAATCCAAGTGCAGTACATTAAAGGAGGGTTGTGGCAGCTTAAATACCAAATCATTCACCAACAATGCATTAACTAGGGAGGTTTATAGAATTTTTAATAACAAAGGAATCTGATGGAGATTATCAGATGTTTTTCATTTGTAATTTTACTTTGTATTTGCATATTTTTTATATTTCACTGTAAAGTGGATGCAACAACAAGTGTTAGCTATGATGGGAGAGCTTTTCTAGTCAATGGACAGCGTACGTTATTATTTTTTGTTCCATACATTACCCCTGAAGGACCCCAGAGGTTTGTATTGCATTTGGTATTATCTTAGCTATGTTTTTGTTTATTGTTAACTGTACAATTTGCTTAAATTTTTTGCATGTTATTAAACAAATGTGGCTCGATCTTATTGCCAAGTCTAAAGACAAAGGAATAGATGTTATTCAGACATATGTCTTTTGGAATGGGCATCAGCCAAAGCAACCTCACGTAATAAGCATTTAAAATATTTTAACAATCTTGAAACGTATCTATGACTTCGAGCGTTTAACGCATGTACACTGTTATTTTGTATTCTCTGCACTGATGTTTTTTCCCAGCGCTCAAATTCGAGGCTATTATTTACATAGATAAGAGATACTCAGAGATTCTCATAAAAATTTAGAGCGTTTTTTCATTTAAACTTATTAATCTTAATTATTACCTTGCCTAAATACATAAAGATAGTCTGATACATACTAGGTCTATCAGGTCGCAAACTACAATACCACTGCCTTTCTCTGGTGCAACTAGCTATGAACTATGTCGAAAGGTTGGAATTGAAATCTTGTAGACTCTTCTAGGTAGGCGACGAAAAAATAGTGAAGGAGTGGCCCTAGTTTCTGCTTGAGCCTTGTGCGCCGACTATCTTTTACCATACTAGAGTTGCATGCTAATAGCCATGTGGAAGGGGCCTTGATAGATATGTGGAAAGGAGCTTGAAAGGGCCTCTAAGTATATTGGCTGGCTGAACATTGGATAAAATGATATTGCCGTAAGTTTCTTGCATCGAGCCACATGAAGCCTGTAATAAGAGGTATAATTCTTTCAGTCTTAAAAAATTGGATAAAATTTAGGTGAATAAAATTTTTACGATCAAACTTTGGTTAAAATACAAGAAAACCCAAAAAAAAGGGTCAACTAATCAATTAATAGGCGGTCAAACGATCGATCGATCGCTATAGTCCCTGCTATGCCAGAGGCAGGGACTAATAAGTTTCACGGATTCACAACTAGGACACATACTATGTTAATTGCACTAGCATACCGATAACTACCAAAGTGGCAAGGATTATGCTGATATGAAGCTATCCAACTTGTTTCTATTATTATAGCTTATGGATGGTGATATTAAACGTTATTAATAAATGGGTTCATGAATGGGTGTTTATTTATCGTTATTGATACACTATTTGCTTATGAATTTAATATTGAATAGAAGATTTTATTTTAAATTTTTTATGGTTGTTGATTTCGGAGAGTATCATGTAATTTTTCTAAGAGAATTCTCAATTTTGTAATTTTTGGCAGTTAATAAATATTTGGCATATAAATTTAGTAAACGTTGGTGGAAAATCGAAATTTATAAAGGTGTCACCCCCAAACGTTAGAAAATCCAAGAAATTCGATGAGAGGTGGAGAGTGCGGGCCACTTCATGGGAATACACACCCTTTGGAGGAATTCAAATTGGGTGAGAGAGAGAATTTTATGGGTGGAGCCCATAAGGAGCATGAGGGATGGCTAGCTATAAACATGAGGGCTTCACTAGAGGAGCAATACCATACCACATGCATTCATATTGGGGGATATGTATTGAGGGAATAATGACACAATCTATTGAGCATATAATAGGGGGTAAAGGGTTTTTATATTTGCAAGTATAAGAAATGGAGCTCAAAGTTAATGAAAAAATATGAAGGGGGTATAAAAGATGTCAATGAAAAAATGGATACCTACAATATCTAGTGAAAGTATGGTTTTTTAAATTGGGAAGTTGTATTAGGTTTGTATTGGTAGGGGTTTAAATAATGTGATTTTTAGAGTATTTCCCAATATTTAGTCAAATTTAGGGTATTGTTTAGTATGCCACGAATGCACATGATATGTCAGAAGTTGATTGAGTGAAGCCCCCATGGCTATAAATTAGAGGTAAGGCTCTCATCTTATGGGGCTTTTGAAAATTTCACAATAGAACTAAGTTCTCTTGAGTTGTTGAGCCAAGACAATTAAGTTTTCTTCAGCACTAGGGGATTACAAGCAGAGATCTCCTCTCTACCTTTAGTAGAATTTGAGTGCCACTATAGGGGAGACATCTTCACACTTCTAATTTGTTTCTAGAGAATTTTATAGGGAAAACTAGTCATCGCATGGAGTAATTGGGATGCACAATAGGAGTACACATTTCTTAGGAAAGTCATCTAGTGTTGGAATTGGTTCTAGGATTTTTTGCATTGGTTTCCCTTGGTATTTGTTGGATATTTTAGGTAAATTTTGGGGTTGACTTGGGGATATCTATTGTGCCAATTTTTTCCTATCTTGGGCCTGTATAGAGGAGATTTTGGACTAAGAAGTTCATCGAAGGTAGTTAATTGCGGGGGAGAGTTGACTAGGATTTTGGAGTTGGGCTTGCTACGAGGCACAAGGAGGAGCGTTGATGGAATTTTACCAACATTTTGGAGGGAATTCAGTGAATGAATTCTTGTAGTATGAATTACTAAGTTAGTGGAGGAGCGCACAAGAATTGAGGGTGAATTTGGAGGGTTGGAACTAGACCAAACCTCTTCTATACTTTTATGGGTATTTGGAGGAGAGGTCCCAGTCAAATTTGCAGAATTTTTCGAGTAGTATTCAAGCGATAATTCTCCTTTTTTTTCAATAGTCCATTTTATTAGTTAGCTTGTGATTTACACCATTTTGTGGGTTTTCCAGGTGGTTAGTTTGAGGCAGATTCCTTTTTGGTTTTGGTTGAGTATTTTTGATAGAATCTATAGCTGCATTTTCAGGTGATTTCAGGCACTACAAAGGGACATTCTCAGTATTTCTAATATGGTGACAATTGTCAGTTTCTAGGTGTGGACAGAACAATATTGTGTCGAAGTTTCCTAGCTCATGGGGGTCATCTCTTCCACCTGGGCTTGCTCCAACTTGCTTATGCAATCCTAGGTGCACCTGTTCCTTTCTATGTGTACTCCTTATAGTTCATAATTTAATAAAATGGCTCAACTTGTTTGCCCAACTTCTTGGTGTTTTTTATAGTGCATGTGTATTTGTGATTTTATTTGCTATAGCCTAGTTCATGTGTATGTTATTAGCTGTAAATTTCAATTTGGAATATTACAGAGAGTGACACAAGTTTTTGATATATATTCATTTATAAAATTTCAAAAAATAATCATATGAGCTATGATATTATTCTTTTTTAGCTTCATCTAATTTAATACATCGAAAAAAGATTATTGAGCCGAGAGGTACTCTACAACCCAGTATAGGGGAGATGTGTAGGGATAATGTAAGAATTTTTTTGAACTTTAAATGTTTGGAAATACACACACACACACACACACACACACACACACACACAGATATATATATGTGTGTGTGTGTACACACACACACATATATATAATGTAAATGAATATCAAATAATTTTGCCTTACAATGATCTGTCTTGGTCATCTTAATTTATAAAAGAAAATTCAACAAACAAAAATTAATAAATTGGATAAATATAATGTTCAAAATCATGGGCAAAAACTAATAGATTAAATAAAAATATAACGTACAAAACCCTAGTTTATAACCTAACCATGGGGAATAACACTTTTCTCAAAACGACTTAACACAATCGAATCCAACGACCAACCCTGAATGGTTTAGTAACTTATAGACTCAAA
>APFE031450876.1:26013-38166 GCA_000404065.3 Pinus taeda
AGAAAAAATATGACATGAAATTGAATTTAAATTGACATGTTTTTTCTACTTTTACCACCACCTAATTCTTGATGATTTTGTAAATTTAAGAGTAAACATTCCAACTCCATTTATTTTTATAAAACTTCTTTGCCACAAAAAGGGAAAAAGTGATACACATTAACTTGTCATCGTTGTTGTCTAAAAATAGAAGTCCATCTATTTTTCCCAACTTGACCAATCATCCATAAACAACATCCTGCAACTCATAGACATGATCCATATGTCTAAAAATAGACATAGTCTAAAAATAGACTTTGTGCCATAATTTTCGCCTCGGGTCCACTTAGTGAAGGCGACTCTTTTCATTAAGCTCCATTATCTTATTGCAATCTCAACACTCCCTCTCGACAAGATATGGATTATCAGCAACCCCTATCCTGCCTCAGTGTATTCGACTTTGCTCCTAGTGAGAGCCTTCGTCAGAATATCATCATCCCAATCCTCCGTTGGAATGTATGAAAGTAACATGATCCTCCACTGCACACAATCTCTGATATGATGGTACCTGATGCCCTTGCTGCCATATACTCGGCCTCTTGAGCTCCCTGCCCAAACTGCATCCATGAAGCCACATAGCTTCCCCTCATCCAATCCATATCCCGATGTGCCTCTCTTGAGCCTGCACACATGCGACTCCACCAACTATTGGTAACCAGTGGCATCCACTACCTCCACTGAAGTAGAATCCTCCTTCCTCCAACCTCCAGGAAGGAACGCAGTCTTCACATCCAACTGATGAATGTGCCATCCCATCTGCGCTGAGAGAGCAAGAATCGTTCATATGGAAGAATACCTTGCCAGAGGTGCAAAGGTCTCCTCATAATCGATTCCCTCTATCTGTGAAAAGCCTTGGGCAATGAATGTTGCCTTTTACTTCTCCACACTACTGTCAGCTGCCTACTTAACTTTGTAGATCCATGTCAAACCCACCATTGATTTCCCTTTCGGTCTAGGAACAATCTCCCATGCACTGTTTCTAACAATAGAATCATACTCTTCCACCATGGCGTCTACCCATGCGAGATCCTCCATAGGTTCCTCAAAAGAGGATGGCTCAGTCACAACACAGTTTCTCATAAGAGCCATGTATCCAGTGTCCCAATCAGGTGACTGTCTCTGTCTATGTTGTGTTGTAGATGGTCCTACAAGTTTCTCTACATCTTGAGCCAGTCACTCAGCTTTTGTCAAGCGCTTTCGCCCTTTGATGGTTGGCACTGCTTGAGTGATCTCTTCCACTCCATGAACATCGTCCTGTGGTTGATCCATGTCCTGAATCTCATCCTTAGGAACTAATAGCTCCTCATATCCATGCAAGTGTAGCTCCCTCTCAAGCGAACATTTCGTCACATGCATGTAAATGTTACCACCAAAAATCCTCAAATGAGAAAGATCAGGCTTCTTACCAGAACAAGCCTCCTTCGGTGTACTCATGGCAAGTATCTTATGAGGACAACGGTTCTGCACATAAACCACTGTATTGCATGCTTCCACCCACAAGTGAAGGGGTAGGCCCTGATCATGCAACATCGCCCATGCAACACCCACGATCATTCTGTTCTTTCGCTCAACTACCCCATTCTGCTGTGGCTTATGGGGAGCTATGAGCTCTCCTCGAATCCCTTCCGCCTTACAGAAATCCTTGCACTCGTCCGAGATGTATTCACCACCATTATCGCTCCTAAGAGCCTTCACCTTCTTCCTCGACTCCTTCTCGACCAGTGCTTTGAATCACAAGAACTTTGAATATGTCTCGCTCTTCTTCTGCATGAAGAAGATCCAACACTTATGAGAGAAATCATCAACAAAAATCACATAATACCTGTGTTTTGTTGTCGAAGCAACTGAGAAAGGTCCACACACATCTGTGTGAATTCTCTCAAGGATCGTCATGGTGCAACTATCCTTCTCATGAAAGGTGGCTTTCACAAACTTCCCCAAAGTACACCCCTTTGCACTAATCTCACTATGCAAGTGTGCCTTTAGGAATCCCTGTAGTGATCTGCTGTAGTATCTTCAAGGGTCCATGGTGAAGGTGACCCAATCTCCTGTGCCATAACTTTCCATCATTCCGGCTCACCAATCCTTCTGCCTTTCCTGCCATTGCTGCGCATCCATCTACATGCAACTCGGACCCCTATCTTCCGGGTCTCACCAGTTGTCTTGCTGTGCAAGAAAACTTTTTGCTTGCTGAAAACAACATCATACCCTTGTCTTCTAACATCGCCACAGAGATAAGATTCTTATTCAATCCTGGAACATGCACGACTTCGTTCAATATGAAGGGTTTACCAGAATCCCTCTCAAAGGAAATGGTACCTATACCAGTCGCAATGTATCTACCATCATCGCCCATCTTGATGTGCACTCCAAGATCTTTGTCCTCCAGATCAGAAAACAAATCTCTATCTCCCGTCATGTGAAAAGACGCACCACTATTCAAGAACCACACCGATCCCCTCAAACTTGAAACCAAGCATGCGATCAATGAAAAATCAAACTCAAACTGTGAGGCTAGAGCCTCTCATACTGCAGATCCAGCAGCTTGCTTGTTCTTCTTCTTCTGCGGACAATTAGTGGCATAGTGTCCTTGCTAGTGACAGTGAAAGCACTTCACCTTGGACATGTCCTGCTTCTTTCCTTTCGCACTAGACTGAGAAGCTTTCTTTCTCTTTCATTTCTTTGCTTTAGCAGCCAAAGCATAATTTTCTTCATCAGCTCCCTTTGATGAAGATCTGTCCCTGGTACTCCGCCTGATCTCCTCCTGCATAAGATCTGACCATAGTCTTTCCCATCCTGGAAATTTCTCCCAACCATTGACAGAGTCCTGATAGGAATGCCAACTCTTTGGAAGACCAAGAAGAGCCAAGCTCACCAAGTCCTCATCATCGACAGTAACCCCCTCACTTCCCAGCTCATCTCGACACTGAGTGAACTTCGTGAGATAGTTAGGCATGCTGTCACCCTTCTCGCATTTGATGTTTCTGAGTTTATCTTTGAGTTCAGCTTCCTCTGATCGCTCTTGCTTTGGAATAATTCTGTTAATGATTTCCACATAAAATATGGAGTAGCCTTTCCATGGAGGCTAGACACAACGTGATCCTTCACGCCCTCCAATAGAATCCTTCGACATTTTGCAGTCTTCTTTGTCCAAGCATCAGCTTGAGTAGCATCGGTAGGCTTTGGGACATTCATCTCTGTGAACTCCTTCATCCCGTTATCATCCAATACTGCCTCCATCCTGTCCTTCCATGCAATATAGTTCATACTGCCCTCAAGGGCATACTCCAATCACAATCCTGTGAAAGACATCTTAGTTTTGACACCAAGAAAACACTGCTGCAAATTTGAACTCCACCAGCTCCAACGCAACGGCTTCGAATCTCGAATTCGTGAGAACGAGGTATTTCTTGTACAAAGATCGATTGTATGGGAATTCACCGGATATCTCACCTTCCAAAGGAAGGATGAATCCAGAGACTACCTGGCTCGATTACAGACTCTGCCTGAAGAAATAGAATGTAAACACTTCCTGAACAGTAGATCTGATGATCAACAGCTTCGATACCATGTAGAAATTTTGAATAATAAACACATATTAAACGGTGATTATCCTGATCGTGTACTATTGTGGAATACATACACAATACATAAGCTCCTCTACGTTGATCATCAATATAGAAACATCAATAACAACAAAACATGAAGAGCATGCACACATTAACACGGTATGTAACTCGGGGAAAGATTACAACTGAAAACCCCACACTATCTATATATTAATGAATGAGAACCTGTAACATTACAATAGTCAATACTTCTCACAAGTATCCAACACTATCTCCACCTATTACACACAATACAACTTAGATCTGATCTCCAAATCTATTCCACTTCTTTCCTGCCTCCACTGCTTAATACCTACTCAAGAATGGATGAGAATGGTTGAGCCAAACTCGTATTTACCTCAAAAGAATCACTCACACTGGGAATCACATGAGCAGAGGCTATAATCACTTGGTATTGGCCAATTCTCATTGTCATAACTCAATCCCATTGATTGTGCAAATCCTCATGCACAACTATAGTCACAACTAATAGCAATCTGATCCTCTAACACCTGTCCCTGCTGAACTAAACATGCACTGACATGCAACTGAGTTAACTGATGTATTATTTAGTTGCATTATGAGTTAATAATTAGATTAAAAACTCATCATTAGTCTATTTACATTTAGACTAATTACAACTAGTTTAACCAAGTCAAACTGAACACAACCCCATCAACTCCACAATCAACTCCACCAAACTCAACTGATTGAGTTCTAACTAAAGTCATGCATGAAACAACTCAACTGACCCACAAAGAAAACGTATTTCCTTCTGACAGTTGCATGTGCCACATCTGTAGCTCAAACTGAAGTGCTCCAAGAGAATAAGATAAAGTTTATAGTCTAAATGTTATTATAAGCTAATAATATTTGACTACTCTATAATTAGACTTGAAAATGCCACCGCTGTTGTCTAAAAATAGAAGTCCATCTATTTTTGCCAACTTTACCAATCATCCATAAACAGCATCCTGCAACTCATAGACACGATCCATATGTCTAAAAATAGACTTTGCGCCATAATTTTCCCGCAGGCCCACTTAGTGAAGGCAACTCTTTTCACTAAGCTCCATCATCTTGTTGGAATCTCCACACCTCAAACTTCTTAGGTCTCAGCTCCGAATGCAAAATCCAACAGTGCTCATCATCATGCTCATCCTTCTTACAGTGAGTGCATGAAGGCTTTCTTTTTTGTGCAGTGTTGGTCTTCCTCTCTCTCCAAAATTTGTTTTCTTTTCTCCTTATTCTTGCTTGTAATTTGCTTGGATGATCCTCCAACTTCTATGTTCTCATTCTTTCCTCTAGCTTCTAGATCTAGCTTGAACAAATACCTCATCTATACTAGTGGGATTAAAAATGAGGATAATGTGCCTCATGTAACTGTGTAAACCACCTATGTACTTCAACAGAGTCTCAGGTGAGTTTAATGAAATTCCTAGAATCAAAGCTCTTTTCCTAAATTCTTGGGTGTAACCTTTTACACTTTTCCCCTTCAATTGGCGAAGAGTTTGCCAGCTCATCATGGCTTGCTACATGTAAGCTAGTGGATAGAACTGCTTTTTTGTTGCAGAAATAAATTCACTCCAAACAAAAAGAATCTTACCATGTTTCTTCATGTCAACTTGTGTCCTGCCTTCCCACCATACCAAGGCAGTGCATGTGAGGCATAGGATGGCCAGCTGAATCTTACTCTTATCTGAGTCGACACTCTGCACTCTGCAATAAACATCAATTTGTCTGATCCAATTATCTAGCTTCTCTGCATTCAACTCTCCATCATATATTGGTAATTAAATTTAACATCTAATTTAATCAAAGATGTATTCTTTTTTATGTTCATGTCTATTAGGGGGTGCGAGAAAGTTTTCTTATTTCCCTTTGCCTTTTGAGTGGTCATGGAGGAGAGATTCTTCTTCTCCTTTTTCTTTGGAGTGTGATGAATCTTCATCTTTACCTTTTTTGAACTCCCTGTACATTTCCTCTACCATGGACCTCATGGCCAGGAAACTATCTATGAATTGGGGGCCTCATCCCAAGGGACTTTCTTCTGACATTTTCTTCTCAGGATAGACTCCTCCAATTTCCACATTAGTTTCAACCAACTCTCCTTCTCCTAATTTAAGCTTTGATCTAGTTAGCATTCAACAACAAAATCTAGCACAAGCTTGTCTAACCTTAACAACCTAGGAGCTATGATACCACTTGATCTAAAATCACTCGTGAATGATCTTAGTTAACTAATGAAGGTATTACAGACTCAAGTGTTGGGGTGTTACTATGTTATCTGATGCAATGGAACGATAAGATTGTTAAATACACATACATTGAAAGAGTAAGAGAACACAGTAAGAAAACACAAAAGCACAACAAATTTAACAAGGAGTTCACCCAATCCTCCTGGGCTACATCTCTTGGTCTAGCCTTCAGTGGTGGCCTTTCTATTGTGTCTTAAAAAGTATAGTTTTACAACAGTTAGCTCAAATTGAGTCTCACTTAATAGATAATGATTAGTAGGAATGTACTTGGATTCCCAAAGTCTCTAGAGTACACAAACTCCCCTTACTGAATCTCGACCTCAACTGGTCTCAGTGTTATGAGTCCAATTTGGTACTCAACACCTTACAGGTATACACAGAGGAGTTGCTTGAACCTCTTAAGCCTTTTCTGGAGTTCACAGACTCTCGAACTCTCTCTGTCTCTGTCTACTCGATGCTCCCTTTGCTCTACAAGTCAACTCGATTTCTCTGTTCTCTGCAATTTTTTCTCTCTCTCTTTGCTCTCTTTTCCTACCTCTTTTTCTTGTGCTTGTTCTATCTGTTCATGGCTTAAAGCCAATCTGCTCCCTGACTGTTCGTTTTTCCTTCCTGGCTCTCTGGATCTCCTACCTCTCTCCGTTGGAATTACCTTGCTCTGTGTCATCATCACTCTAACACTTCACAGAGAGGTGGCCACATGTTTCCTCACGAATTGAGCGTTAGTTATCTTTGAATGGTCATTATTTGCATTGCTCCCAGATTTCCCGTGAAACTAATTCCTTCGCCAACTCACCAGTCATGCTGGATCTCAAATCTTATCTATCGTGGCCTATTTCGTTGTCGAATCCGGTCACCGATCAGATTGCTTCTCCACCGTTGATCTAGGGCCTCCAGATCCTATGATCTCCATCCATATTGCGTGGGTAAGTAGCATGACCTTTAACCGCATGATGAGAGAGGTTTTCTCTATCATTCGTTGGACACATGTCACTCGTTGTATGGAATCGGCCGGGACTCAGTCGGACCCACTTAGCGCTTGAAGCCCTTGTGATATCTTGCCAGTTTTAGAATAGGGGAAATTTCCGTATAGTTTTATTCTTTTCCCCATGACCAAGTTCTCGGGGCTTTCCTTCACTGAGCAGGACGCCTTGCGATACGCAATTATCGCTAATTGCATATAAAAAATTGCCTATGTTTTTGGATCTGACCTCCTGTTTATCAATTTGTGCCAGTGCGTAGTCACCATGGGCCAACAGTTTGCATGCTTTGACCAAGGTTCTCTTTGTTCCATGCTGGCCACAAATTTTCATTGTTCAGAGGTAATTTTTGATAAGCTCGATATCCATAGCAATTTGAAACTTTTGTTATGAGTTTTACACAGTTCAGGAAACTATAAGAGTGTTTAAGGATCCAATTTGGATCATGGCCTTCCCACTAAAAAAGATTTTGGACCACCAAAAGTTGGTTTTCATGCATTGACTAAGTGAGGGTATAGCTGTCTCACTTGTCTAATCTCTATCCATTTTTCACTGCTTTGCTTTGAACCCTTGAGTCTAATCCTGAGGTACTCAACATCTCCACTGTGCGTCATCCTCACCTTCCTGTCCAAAACTGTATCTTCCTGCAATTCATTGAGATATTCAGGTAACAAATAATCAATAGGAGGCAATTGACTATGCTCTTCAAGATCTTCAATTAATGAAGGCTCAAATAGTCTCAAGCTATCTGCATTAACGAATGAGTAGATGTGCATGTAAGCTGGTAAATCAAGATGAAAGGCATTCTCACCAATTTTCTCAAATATCTTGAAAGGTCCATACCTTATTGGATTTAGCTTTTTACCTTCACCTTTCATTCTATCTTTGCTAATATACAACCAAACTTGATCACCAACTTGGAAACTATGCTCCATCCAATGCTTGTCATGCCTTGCCTTGTATTTGGCTTGGCTCTTTTCCATCTATTCCTCTACTCCCTGGTGAATCCCTTGGATTTGTTCAATGAACTTGGTTGCCTTGTCCACATCACTATGTCCATCAACTGCTACGTCTTTACCAAAGACAAAATCCAAGGGAGACCTTGGTGTGAAACCAAAGCAGGTATCAAAAGGAGATCTTTGTGTAGAAGAATGTTTTTCTCGGTTGTAAGCATGTTGCATATAACACAAATGTTCATCCCAAAGTTTGGGATGCTTAGTGCAATAGACTCTGAGCAACTGGATCATTGTCCTATTGACTACTTCTATCTGGCCATCTGTCTGTGGATGAAAGGTTGTGCTTTTCTTCAGTTTGGTGTCCATCAGTTCCCACAAACTCAACCAAAACTTCCCAACAAATCGGGTGTCTTGATCAGATAAAATGGAAGTGGGCAATCCAAAATGATCCCATACATGATAAAAGAACAACTTTGCATTTTGTTCAATTATAATCTATTTATTACAAGGTGTCAATATCATTATAACAAGTTATTTTAGACTGGGTGACAGGTAGAGATCTTGTCCAAATATCAAGTTATGACTTTATCTATTGTCATGCAAAAAAAAATTCATTTACCAAGCAATATCAAACCAAGCTTCATCAAGTCATCCTCATGATCATAATATAAATCATTTTTATCACTAGATGGAAATGCATACATCAAGGATAAGTCATGCAGGTTCCATCCAATTATTGTGAGATTACTTCATATTGAATCACAATTTTTTATACTTCAATCAATGTGTCAAAGCTAATGATTTCAACACATAATATCTATTGAGTACCAATATAAGTCACTAAGATTAACTATGCTCATATAGCATTGTTATCAAGACAAATCATCGGTCATCAAATCAAATCATTAAACATCATATCAAAACCAAAAATATGTTATCATAGTTATATCTATAACCCAAAAAATATCTCATCATCAAGTCAAAATTCTAGATCATTATCAAGCATCAAGTCAAAACTCCAAATACTTCTTGTTTATATCAATAAGCCAAATCTAGTCAAACCTTTGCAATTGTTACTAAATTCTATCATACAAAAGATTCAATGGCTAAATCATAATGAAATGTTGATATGCATATTATGGTTTCTTTCAAATACAAGTTTAATCAACATATTCACATTATAGCAAGTCAAAAATTCAAAGATCCCTTCTCATAGAACTATTTGTTATCTTTTCCATGTCTGTACGATTGATATACTTCAATTGTACTTCTTATTTTATGCACAAAGCTTCACTCTTCTATCCTGTAAGCATAATCACACCCATATTCCATCCTCCATGTGGTTGGGAGGCTACAGTCGCACCCTTAGGCTTGCTCCCATGTGACAAATGCTTAGAGTAAGAGAAAACTCTCTCTCCTCATTTCAAAACTTTATTGCATACTAATGATATAGATGTTAGCCAAACATCAAGTATACCAATATATCAAAGATCAATATTAAGTAACTTCATATAATCAAGAAGTTCATTACGTCTAAATGGAAAGATACTTGTTCACTACCAAGAGCATCATTTCATCATAAATATCATGCATACATGATTCATTTGTGAAAGTCATATACTCATCATACCTTAGGGCTTACCTTTCCATCCAATGTAGCATTGAAACAATATACCATGCATACCTTTTAGTATTTAAATACTTGCGCAACTTCTTATTTTACATAGGTAGCTTGTAGCACTTTGTCACCTTTTCATCAGGTGCCTCTTTACCTTTTCTGATGCTAGCTCTTATCTTCTTGCACTAGCCATATTTCCTACATCTCAGATGATCCTCAAGAATGATCCACTTATCATATATCATCAATAAGTTATAGGTGTCCAAATACTCACCTATAAATGCAGGATGTATAATTAATAATCAAAATAATATTCAGATCCATAAGTCTAAACAAAAGTAAAGACATAACAGAGAATCGTAAATAAAAAAGTACCTATCTTCAATGAGAGGTGATCATATCCATCTTGAACCTTCCTTCAAGATCCATCACTATCCATTATCCATATAATAATGTTTCCTTCAATATTTCAACCAACTTTATCAACAACCAGGCCTAATAGAAACTATCCTATCTAGCGCTTCATCAAATATGACACAAGTATTTGAACATATTCACATTGACCCTAGCATTTCAAGATTTCATATCTGATATCTTTTCCATAATGCAGGGCTTCTCTCAAACCCTAACCTCATAATATCCATCAAACCCTAATACATAAATTTCTTAGGGTTTCCTCCAAACCCTATAATTCTTTTAAGTCTCCACCATCTTCTCTTTATTCCATCAATGGTGTCATCATAGGGGTGATCTCCATGACTTTTCTTCAGCCCAACTTTGATACCATGTTAGTTTTTCTTAGGGATATATTGTTCTTTTATTTGATAATTGCATTTCTTCATTTACACATTAAATTTACACCATAAATTTACAACATTATTTAGCAGCATATTCAACTATGTAGAAAGAATAATATCATCATCATCAATGCAGTGGAACTTAAAGGAACAATAGAAGAAAAATATTCACACATAGAGACACTAGGATTGGTCGAAGACCAAGGAAAAATACACTATGGGGAAAACCTTATCAAATGATTCTTCTTATTAGATTTTCATTGAATGATTTAAAAGAGAGAGTACAATGATCCATATCTTCATCCATACAACTATCTAGAAAAAATAAACTAAAAAATATGCATGATATGAAACCAATAATTCTCATACTTAAAACCCTAATTCTGAAACCTATAAAGAAATGTCACTATATGCGGTTAACTGCCAAACACAACGGTCAACAAGAAAAACCTTCAGATAACTGAAAAACCAAAGCATATATGTCAATTGCATTGAGGAAATGGTGTGTATTCAACTTAAAGGCTTCAATCGCATGGATGGGCCTGGCAGTGAGTGATTGTAGTCAATATCTCTTTGTGGCATGCCTTCAACTCAGGCCCAAAGCCCTAAAACAATGATGCAAGCTCCATACCGTGTAATGTCACCTTCATGCAAACCCATCCCTCCGCGGAGCTGCCTCAAAACAGTGAGCCAAGAACAAGAAAGAGAATATAAGAATGATACATGATGTTGTTGAAATGAGCTTTATTCACTTGTATTTATATCCTTCCAAGGGTGTCCAATTTACTTTAGGGTTGACCTGATCAAATATGCACATGTGGGCTTATAATTCAGAAATACACTTTCCCTTATCCAAATTTGATGATATTTAGGTCAATTTTGGTCCTCTCGAAAGGAGGAATTTAATTCAATCATAATCTCCATCAAATGATTTGTCCAAAGTGGAATTTGGAACTAGTTTCCAATTTTAACACAAAATTGGTTGAGCATGTAGAAACATTTACTAAGCATTTATTTATTGATCAATGGTGCTTCCTAGAGGTTGGTGATCCTCCTGATTGTGCTTATAGAATGGAGGTTTGTTTCTTACATTCATTATTTGTAATATCTCCTCTCCTTATGGTGCCTAGTCCATCTTCCAGACGCGCAAGCCTTTGCTGAAGTTTCAAAATTCTATTCATCATCATTAAGGTATCTTGAATCACTACATATAACTCTTCCTGTGTGTTCATTCCATTGCCTCCTTGGACCATTTCTCATACTCTTACCATTTCAATAGTAACAATTATACCATGGAACTCCCTTAGAAAATAAAAGAAATTGAATGACATGTTGTAACTTCAATCCCCAATACCCCTTAAAATGCACTTAATCCACTTAAAATGCAATATGTAAACCATACCCCTAATGTCTTTTATACCCAAATGCACAAACACTTTTTTACTCTTGGTCTTACAACAACCAAGCTTCATTTCTAAAACATTAGGGCATTTACATAGTCTACCCAAGCGACCGTGGGTTGGTGGCCAGGCACTCTACCAATGTCTGCTCCTTCACCACGATGATTTTATTGCGTTATAATGTTAAAGATGTAAAAAATTAACCCCACAAGTAAAATATATAAGGGGGAGGAACCATTAAAATATTTTCAAAACGACTTTGTACCTTGTAGAAGCCAGATGATCGGTGCTCTACCTAATCAGAAAATTTACCCATTTTTAACCTAACAACATAACTGGACAATGTTTCTATAATGAATATATATTTTTATAGGTATGGTTAGGTTACAAAACATCTATTTGAAATTTTTTAGTGGGCTCTACAATTGTTGTGAGGCATTGATTTTGACCAGAATTGTTAAATCAGTGGGGACCCACACCAATGTGTAGAGTAGCTATCA
>APFE031450879.1:1942-33462 GCA_000404065.3 Pinus taeda
AGGGATTGTACTAAGAGTTGGATAGCTTGTGAGCTAAATCTTTGTGTAATCTTGAGATATTTCCACTTGTATGATAATACAGATAGCAGGGTTTTTAGTTGAGGCTTTCCCCAGAGTATTCTTTTGTGTTTCATGTGTGATTGAATCTTCTTCTCTGTTATATGTGTTCTATTTGATCTTGCTCAAAATAGATTAAGCTTTCGCAAGTTTGATTATAGAAGTAGATTAAGTATTTTGCTTCAGTACATTGCATAATCAGTTTAATCTACAGTGAGAATTTCTACAGTGCGTGCGTGGACCGTTCCTTTCGGCCTTCTTGTCTATTAATTGTGCCTGAGGATTTCCGAAACATATGCGTATTATTCTCCTGCATTCACGCCAGTCCTCAAAGCTTCCTTGGTGCGTACTCCACCACCTAGCGCGTGTAGTGCGCAGTACCCATTTCAAAGCTTCGAAACGCTATTGTTTTGGCACCTCTCTTTCAAATCTATTCAAGAAAGCATCTAACTCACTTAACCCATCATAAGTAGGTAGATCCCTTACCTTTGTTGATACGCAATGCAATGATATTGTCATCATGTTATAGTTCAGTGTGGTTACCTCGTGTAACTGGTTCTGCCATCGCTCTATTTCCTCGTCCAAATTTGATGTACAGGAGTTTTCTCACTCCCATGAGATTCGTCCATCTGTGGTGGGATTTACCCAGTCTTTCTCTCATGCAGTTATCTTGTAGATGCAATCAAAGTCATCGTCGCTATCATAGTTGCACACTGGCTCTATGTAGCATGATCCTTCTATAGGGTCCAAAGGTATGACTACGCGTAGGAACTTTTTTCTCAAAAATCATCTTGCGCTTCTTTAGGTTTATCACCCTATTCATGTTAGTGGCCCAATCTATTCCTAATAGCGTAGGGTAGGGATGGTGTGACATGAATATTGCACGAAGGCAGAAGATGTAACAAAGAAGGAGTTACATGTGTTGAAGTAGCAACTTAGGAAGAACATGAAGCTGTGTAGATAGGTGAATGAGTTGTAGCAGGATCAGGAACAACAGTGGGCACAACGTGCGCTCACGGATGAAACTACGCCTAGACAAGTTAAAGATCCATCCAAGTAGCTAACACGAAACAAACATGGTGAGCAGTGTGGATGATCACATGCAAGGGATTCAGCAGCATGCATGTCATTGTGCGCATGCATGCAATCCAACCCATTCAACACACTTACCAAGCCCAAGATAAGAAGCAAGTCCAAGTGGTGCCGAATGGGTACTTCAGCAAGTTGATGCGCATGACCACCATCACACACTTGAAGATTAGCATGGACACTATGCATCAGTTTGCTATTGGTTTAGTCGCACCCAAGAATACCATGCGCATGTTAGCAGATGAGTTGGGTGAAGGGGTCGAACCAATGCAATGGTTGCAACAAAAGAAAGAGTTCGCTTCAGCAAGATGTCACCATGAGGGGCATGCACACCATCATAGGTGACCAAGCTTGGCATCATCTCACCAGATTCACCATCACAAGCATGTCAAAGAGTTGGTCTCAGCACAGCAGACTGAGTGTCAGTGATGTGTTGCAAGGCTTGCTCAAGCCATGTTATCTCACATGAGTACATGTGCATTGTAATGTTGAGTCATGTCAAGTGTAAGTCAAGTGTCAACAGTTAGATGTAACAATGATAGAGTAGGTGAAGAGTCATGAGGGTAGTTGAACTATCACAAAGGGGAATGTCAAGGGTACCCCACCCTTTGCTATGAATAGTCCCTCATAACTCATTGTATAGGCGTTTGGTCAGCCAAGCTTCTACTACGACTATTTTGAAGAAGGCTTGGACAGTATTATAATGCGCCTTGGCTTCTCCACTGCACGGAGCTAGTACATCTCTATGGAGGAGCAAGCAGATGTGGCTGTAACATTCCACTGTTAGGGCTAGTAGGTTTACATGGATGTATTGTATGATTGTGACTTACACTTCTCTATATAATAAGAGCCAACACATTTTCATGCATATGTTGTTATTGTAGTTGGACTGCTCCGGTTGCTTTAATGATATGTGTTGTTTAACTTACGTACTTGTGTATGAACTGATTCACATGAAATTATATGAATCTTGTTGTTAATGTGTTGCAGATGTTGTTAATGTTGTCACTATCCATGTCAACTGCTCTGCCGGACATCAGACAAACCTTTCACTTGAACCTTTCTATAAAAACTGTCACACTCACCTCGGATTGATCTGTGAGTGTTGTACGTGTTATCTTACCTTGTATGATGTGACTGTCACATCTGAGTGGACTGCTCCACTGGAATTTGTGCATGTCCTCTGTGTTGTGCGTTTCTAGCCAAGTTGGGACTGATCCCTTTCAACTTGGAACTCACCTTCACCTCCTTTCCCCTTCGAAGTCTTGGAACCTCTCATACACCTTCCTTGACTCACTACATGAGTCACACCCTTGCTCTTGACAGAGTTATTCTACTTGCATTTGTGCGACACTGTAGTCAAGGCATTACCTTACGACCTGCTACTAGTACTCCTACACCAAACAATCTGAGGTCTAATTGGGACTTCCTACTAGGGAGATCCCCTTGACATGTTGGCGAGTCTAGCACTGTCAACATTTCTGGCACTAGAAGGAGGGCCTGATGATAAGCAGAGTTATCTCATCTAGTTTTGAACCTTTTCATATCTTTCACGGAGTCTTGCATTCTTCTTCTCCTGAGCTGCTTTTTGAATTGTGAAAATGTCTCCATCTCGGGGAAGATTTTCAACCTCTTTCCCACTCACAGTATGATGGTGAAGGTGAAGTGGCATGGCCTAAGCACTTACATAACTTTATTTCCATGATTTATGAGGAAGGTGAGTTCAGTGACGAACAAGTCGGTTTGCTGCTCACATACACACTTTGCGAATGTCTATTTCATTCTGTGCTTAGGCTACTGGCTGACACCGTGCACTCATGTGAGCACTTATGTGATCTTATTGAAGACACATCCTATCATTTTTATTTAGACCATCTTGACCGGAAATTGTGACAGGACGGAGGTCTCCACATGAATCCGTTATTGCTTTTTGGCAGCGCTTCCATGACATACAATTTCAAGCTCCAAGGAGCCAAATGAAGTTTTCTTATCTCAAGGACTAGTTCGAGTATTGTCTTAAGAAATCTACCCATCCCAAGAGCTTGATGTCAAGCCTCGCTCAACCTTCTTCGTTGATGGAACTGCACATTCTCATGTGGGATCAGGCACTGTCTCAACAGACTATTTGCCTTCCTATCATTCAATAGTTCCACCATTGCCTAGTGATGTTGAGGATCATCTTTACACACCTGTCCATCCTTCACACACTCCCAACATCACTCCACTCCATTTTTGTGCAGATTTGGTTGTGAGTCCTTCAAGTTCCCATATGCATTATTTTCTTCAACCTATGTCTTCGCACTCAGGTGTTCCTCTAGATGATGTTGTCTTGTTTTCGTCCATTACAGGCTCTTCACTTGTTGTGAACGAGGAAAAACACACTGACGGAGTTGGTGTTTCACAACCAACATGCGCTTTCATTCATGAAGAGTATGAGTGGGAGATTGAACATCACCACTCGATGAAGGATGACTCCCTTCCATCCAAGCCCCCTCCATTCTTTCCTAACCTCTATGGTGAACCTGCCATCCATGATTTTTCATGTTTGTCTTCATCCATGGATGCACTCATCTTTGATCATTCGCAGGACTCACTAGATGTTAGTCCATCATTCAACAATGGAGAGGATAAGTTATTCATTGAAGATCCACTTGATCCTTCATCTGTCATTTCCAGAAATACAGAGGATGAGTTCATTCTCTTTTCATATAACCCTTTGTTTGATTCATTTGATCATGAGGATGCCGAAGAATTCATTGATTTTTCTGATTGTGGCTGTCGTGATCCATTTGCCTGCAATTTCGATCACGATCACAAATCTATTGTAGGTGATCTTTCAAAGCCACCACTGTATGATGATCTATCTGATGATGAAGTTGAGACACCCAAGACTGTTGAGGCACTTCAACCTGATCTAATGGTTATGTCAGGCTCTTTCTCTTTTGAAGTTAGTCTCACTTCTGATCATGAAATCGTTCAATTGCCCAAGGCTCCTCATCACTCATCTATATGCATTGAAGATCCATCTCACACATAGATGACACTTCCTCCACTCGAACTGCATGATCCCATTGCTCATGCTTTGGAGAAGTCTTACATTGCAAGCACTTGTTCATGACGCAAACTATCTTTGTTTCTTTCATTTGCTTGCATGTCATAGTCAAGAGTGTGCTTATGCTTCAAAGTTGCACGTAGTGTCACATAACACCATGAGAAATCCACAGGCTGTCAGTCATGCACTCACTTATGTCACGTGGGCACTTTGAAACATGAAGTGTGGTTGTCTTCATTGTTATATCTTTCTTGGTTGCTGGTTCACACCACTGGGTTGCTCGTGGACCAAGCCTTCACCAACATGGGTCTACCAATGCATCCGTGGCTGCATTGGAAGTATCACCTCACGTGATTAGGCCCGTGCATTATTAGTGTAGGAGTAGGAGTAGTGTTATATTTTAGTTGTTTGCTTACATGCTTTGTTTGCTTGATTGTTTGTTTTCTTGCTTTGCTTTCACTTTTTCTTTTTCTTTTGCTTGGATTTGTTGTTAGTCCATTTGCTTGTTTCGTTCGTAGTTTAGTTCGCTTGAAACCATCTGTGACTCATGAAATGAGATGGGTAAAGTACAAGAGGGTTTGTACAACTATTGCTACTTGGTTATCTATCATCTAGCTTCTCTATGATGAATTTGTTACTTTTATTCCATGATACATCGAAGAAAAATACGTACTCTTCGAAGTGAACCTTGGTGTAAACACAACACTTGCATGTTAACTAGTGTCACCTTCTCTAGTCGATTGTTTTTGGGTTAACCATTGTCAGCTCAGTCAAGTAGATTAAGGTGAGGGGGAAAACCTTAATAGGCACACCTCAGAGATATAATAAACTATTTCTTTGCTGGAAAAACCTCCTCTTCTCTCAATATGTTGGGATCCCTCTTTCGCTTGTGAAATGAATAAGTGTTATACATAGTGAAAAAAAAAATCAAAATAAAAAATAAATAAGGTGAAAGAAGAGAAAGGCTTCTTGTGCAGGGAGGTGATGCAAGTAACCCCATTGGGGTATTGACCATACTCGCTGGTAGAGGAGTTATGCTTGTGTTCCTATGTGACTCCACTAGGTGTTTCTGGGAAAACTAGTGTCTTGTCGAACGACTAGCCCTCTAGGTTTGGCAGCTACCCTAGAAACGACAGTTTAAAGCAATTCAATGATTTCTTCTATGTGTAACAGATAAGAGAAAGGTAATGGAACCAACCTGGATCTTCCGCTTAATCCCTTGCTTGATATCCCTCCCCCTTGACAATGCTTGCAACCCCTCCCGTATTTAACCTGCTTGGAGAGTACCTACACAAGTAGAGCAACAAAGAACCGTCAAAGCATCGTGATCTATTACAACATAAACATTACATAATTAGATATATAATGAACAAATGATAACATTCACAATTGCACAATCATATGGAAGAAAACTTGAAGAACTTTATTAATAGAAGGGATAATTACAACCCAGTTGTCTGATCCAGCATCATCCTCCCAGCTTCAATCCCTCTTCACCTCATAAAATAGCATGATCACACCAACAATACAATGTTCTTCCCTCAATTACAAACTATCAACACTTCCTTGCAATTCACAATATTCTGGCCCCTAGATCTCTTAGATGAGGGATCCATTTATAGATGTGTGCAAGGGTGTGAGTCATCCATTGGGTTTAATTAGTGTCATTCCACTTGTTACAATTGGTTCCACTTGGAGATTTCTTGGATCTCTTACTCATCTCTGGGCAAATTCAGAAAGGCAAGTGTTATAGGAGAAGTTTCTAGAAGATTCCATGAGCAACCACCTAGAAAACTGTCTTGTACATTTGTCCATCATGGCCCATCGCACCCTATAGAAGGCCTAATCAGTATGCATCACACCCTGGCGGTGTACCACTCAGTATGCATCACACTTTGCCTATGGAGCAGTGAGTATGGTTCAGTTTAGGCCATTTCTGGATGGTTTCTTAGGTGGAACTTTTGGGGAATGATGTAATCAGATGACTATGTTCTTTTAGGGTATGAAACAACTCTTTTAGGGTTTAATGAGCCCTATTTTATCGACATATAAGTTTGGGGTTGATGTTCCCAAATATGACTATAACAGTTGCCCCCTAAAGCATAAATTCATAAATATTGATGTCGGGTGAAATGCTTTATCATGAGGATCCAAAGTTTTCAACTGGAAGGTGACCTGCATAAATTACAATACAATATATCATCATAATATAAATTTCATGATCTAGCTGAGGTAGGCATTCCCATGCTCAGCTTTATAAATTCATTTCATGTACATAGATCATATAGCCATTTGTAGATGTAGACTGGTGATTCTTCAGATGTAGAGTCATCATCCATGGTTCGGATGACCATCTGTGTAATGCCTTTGTACATTTGATGTTTTTATATCCCTGAATATATCACAGCCCGGATGGATGAAACTAGATCCAGGGTCTTCAAACTTGTTCAATCTTCACCCAATGTACAAGTCAATCCATGTGAAGAGATGTTCTGAAGTTGAACATGGAAAGACATCGCCTAATTACCAGCCAATAATGTGAGCTATTAACAGACATGAGAGGAATCACCGATAATGATAATGACCCTCAAGATACCATAGTACAATTCACGTGGTGTGAATATATGATTCGATGTCGAACACCACGCAAAATCTTTTGGTCGAAGGCCATTGATGTCAACCTGTCGTCGGAAGTGAGAAAATTACCATTGATGTATGCAAGCTTCAAAGCACTGAAAGGGGTGTTTCTAAGTCAAATTCTTGGATAATGAGCTAATGTCGACAAGAAGTGACTCATCGTAGGAGGGCCTTGGTGTATACCACATCTACGACATGAAACGAAGCAAATGATTTTTGGAGGTGAAAATGAACTGACAACACAAAGTTCAGGAATGACAGTCATGAAAAAAATGAAGGTTGAAGGTATTGTAGCGGATGAGACATTAACTGGATGGTGGTTTCTTAACTGAATGACTTCTCTTGAACATGTCGGCGACACTGAGATGAATTTGTAGTGTTAACCCAAAAATATGGATGGTATAAAAGACCAATGGTGAGATGACCGGTGAACGAAATAACCCAACCCAACTCAATAATGGAGATGAAGCGAAAGTGTCATGTTCAAGAGTGACCTGCTACCATAAATTCTTCAAGTTTCTTCCCTTTTTCCCCAGTCATTGCTGACTAGTACCTCTTTATTTTTTTCAAGCTTGAGGAGGATAACATGTGCTTGTTCTATAATTTTTCCCTTCGGGCGAACCTGTCACTATGTTTTAACGGGTCTAGCGACAGTGAAACTCGGTCTTGTTTATAATGGACAAGTTTGTCGCTATTGTTTTAACGAGTTTAACGACAAGGATAACTCGGTGCTTTTCATGTTTAGAGAGTTTGAAAAGGGACGAAAAGAAAACTCCATAAGTTCTTTTTCGTAAAATAATCCCTTAAGTCCGAAAAAAGGATAAAATAATACAAAAGCGATGACTTTTCCAATCACTTTAATGAGTCAAAAAAGATAAGCGCTCGACTTTTTCGTAAGATAATCCCTCAGGTCTGAAAAAAGTATAAAATCATATAGGAGGGATGACATTTCCAATCAATTTAACGAGCTGGAAAGGTTGGCGCTCGACAATCTTTTCATATTTAACAAGTCTAAAAAGGGTTTAAAGGAGACTCAATTTTGAGGAACGAGTGGTGTCTAGGGTAGCAATTGGTTCCAGTGAATTTTGGAACTCTCAAAACATGTTAATTTCTGTGAAGAGGGTGGCTAATAAGACCACTTATCACAACTATTCCTCAAAAAGGGTAAAACAACCAAGTGAAAGTGTATGATCGGCCAAAGGGATGGTGGTGATGGGATGTATACAACCAAGGTTCAAAAGGCTGATAGAATAGCAATCATAGAGGTTAAATTTTTAAGGTGGGTTCAATTTTTGACAAGCTTGAACCATGGGGGAACTATGCTTGGAGTCAGTTTCATTTTTACACAAGCTCGAAATGACAAAACTATGCTTGAAGTTGGTGGTCAAAGATGTTCAGTTCATTATTTAGCACATCAGATTCTTTCGTCAGTCATTCAACCTGTTCAAAACTCCATCAAATTGATTAGAAATACATATATATGGACGAAAAGTGAACTAAAACTAACATTTTACTCGAAGTACGTGAATAGTAAATATAAAAAGTAGTTTTACCTTTCACTTTCATCATTTCATTTCAGATTTGGGATTTTGGAGCTCTGGAGCAGTTTCCCCCTCAAATTTCACCAGTGGATTTCGGGAGATCCTGTGGACCATTTTCCGCGCCGTCAGGACTAGGTAGGAGCTATCCTTGAGCTCTTCATTTTCATTCCATCTTTTCTTGATTCTGAGCTAGTTTTTCCACTTTTCTGGGCCCTTGGGGTTTGAAGATTTCATTCCCCAATCATTGTACCTAGCTTATATCAAAATGTGTGATGCATACTGAGCTGTACACTGGCCAGTCAGTATGCATCTCACCTTGCTTAAAGGCAGGGTGCGATAGGCACATAATGGTAACTTTACACAATGTTTTTTCATAAAATTTTTGCCCGTTTTTGCTCAAATTTGGATCCTAACTCATCTTTTGTCTGCATTTCAGTTATTTGTTGGATCAAGATGGTTGTCACATGGCATGAACGAGAACATGAAGAGGAGGATATGATTTCTTTACATGACCAGGGCATAGTGGATACATTAAGAAACTGTGGCTTGCTGAAGTTCTTCCGCATATCCAGCATGAGACAATAGATCAGTTTGTTGCAGTATTTTCTTGATGCTTGGGATCCTATTGACCAAGTATTTTAGATAAAAGGTAAATCTATTCCTCTCACAGTCAAGGATATTTACTTTCTGACGGGGTTGTCGAGGCGTGGTGCTCCTCTTTCACTATCAGGATTTGCTCATGGGGGTGAATCTGTGAAAGATTACATCCGTCAGTTCTGCAGGGATGGATCTCAGCCTAGTAGAGATGGTAAGATTAATATCCGAGATGTCACTGATCGAACCTTGAGGACCACTTTATTTACCTTTGCTAGATTGGCTGGCAGTGCGGCCTTACATTTAGCGAATAGATCTTACATGCAATATGCCCTGGAATGCCTGGAAGCGAAGGTGTTCAATTGGTGTGAGGCGATACTTCCTCTCATAAAAGAACAAATATCCAAAGTGAAGAATGGAAGATCCAATAACTTTAGTTATGGATCCATATTGACTACTTTTTCTTTGGAGAGAATTCCACTGTTGCAACCTCAAAACATTTCACTGGGATTTCCTACACCGAGGGAACCACGAATGCAAAGATGGGTGGATCTTATGGCCAGACATCCCGGCCAGTCACAGATCTCCTTCTCTAATGCCTTTTTCAAGTGGTTCAACTGCCAGGAGATGGTATTTGCAGAGTATTCATATGTCAGGATGGATTTCCGAGGTGACCCGGATTTGGGATTACCAGCTGGTGAGCAGTGGAGTGCTACAGGTAAAATGATTTGAGCACATCCTTTTTTTCAGTTTTATAATGTTTTTGCATTTTTGATGTTACCAAGACTAAACAAAATTATATGTGTGTGTATATATTTAACCAGTGCGACCAGTGGCACACCCACGGGCGACAGATGACGCTCCAGCAGGAGAGGCTGTAGGGAGGGCCGTCCTTTGGGATCTGGACATATTGGAGACCCTGCCAGTGTTGCAGGACCAAATCGAGGGTGTCACTCTCGGAATTCAGGATGTCAGGACCGATGAGTTACCTTTAAGGTTACAACGCCATAATACTGGCGTACCGAGTCATTGGTCTAGGCTCCTACGCATGATAGCACAGGCGGTGACATGTTATCACCAACATCACTAGTATAGGATGTTTTTCTACATTCATTTTGAGTTTCTTGGTTAGATGACTGATTTTGTCTTGGACACAAAACATTTTGTGAAAACTATAAACAACTATCTACTTTTGATTTTTGGAGTTTTATTTTGGCTAAGTGGTGCAAATGTTGATGTGAAATGCTTTCTTTATAAATGCTGCAAATGTCTATTTAACACATAGTTTGCTAATGAATCAGTCAATGTGTTTAAGTTTCTGTAAATGTGTTGATATTGAATGGAATCAAAATGCCTTTCCAAAATCCTAACTCTTAGGAACATGCGATAAATAGTTGGGTTCCAAACAGAATAAACGCCAGTAAGCTGTAGAATGATAAGCTGTGAATCTAGCCTGACAATGAGTTGGCATATGGAATGTGAAATGGAATCATAGAGAAGTTCAATCAACACACTATACTCAACGATGTTGTTCATCAATTGACCAATACATATCCCTTTGAAACTCACTAACTCGCCGTTTGGAGCGAAAATGGCCTAGGCCGCAGAAGATAGGTTCTACATACTACGACTAGCTCCATCAGCATATCCAACAAACGGTTCCAAAAAGTCTGACATCTGCAACAAATGTGAAGTGGATTAGCTAACCAAAATGAGAACTGTAAAAAGAAAACACTCAAAAATGCAATAAAAGCATATGGACAATGAGTTTACTACACTTAATCAAGCATAGTAACGTTTAAGATACAACCCGTTTCGGGGCAGTGACAGTGGAATCCCATCATAATCGACTAGCTTGTAGGCTCCTTTTTTCAATACTTGTTTAACAATGTAGGGGCCCATCCATAATGGTTCGAATTTACCTGCTCCCAATTTGTCAGAGTCCTGATCATAAAGTAAGACCAGGTCACCTTTTGAGAAGACACAAGGCTTGACATTTTTTTCATATTGTGCCTTGATGCGTTTCTTATGTGCTTTGTTAGCCAATGCGAAATCACGACAGGTTTCATCCAGATGGATTAATTCCAAGAAACGAACCTCTTCTTCAGAAGTTTCGGGAAGTAGATCGATCGCAAGCTTGAGGGATGAGATTTCGCACTAAATTGGTAAGGCTGCTTCCAGACCATACACCAATTGAAAGGGGTAAATCCTATCACATTTCTCACTGAAGTCCTATATGCTCACAAAGATGAGTACAAGATTAAATGTTAATTTCATTTGTGGACTCCAATCATTCTTTGCAGCATGCACTTAAGGATTTTGTTGGTTGCCTCAACTTGGTCCATTAGCCTGCATATAATATGGAGTAGAACTATCATGGGACAATCCTAATTTGGCAGTTAATTCGATCATCATGTGATTGCGAAAATGCGACCCATGATCTGTGACTATAGCCTGTGGTACACCAAACCTAGAAACTACATGATTGAAAAAGAAAAGAGCAGTTGTTTCGCCACTGTTGTTTAATGTAGGCATCTCCTTAGGCCAATTTTGTAAAATAGTCGACAACGACTATAATGTACCCATGCCCCCCGGCTGAGGTGGGGTTACGTGTCATGAAATCAATGCCCCATTTAGCGAATGGCCCAACAACAACTAGTGGATGCAGTGGTGTAGGTGGTAATCTGGTTTTGCGATAAAAAACCTAACAAGCATGGCAACTTCTGACTACAATTATGCAATCATTGAATATGGTGGGCCAAAAGTAACTAGCTCCTAAGATCTTTTGTGTAGTAGCATAACCAGATATATGCCCCCCACAAGCACCTGAATGACAATCATTCAAAACTTTTTCGGCCTCCTCATGTGTGAGTCACCTTTGTAGAATTGTATCGACACCACGATAGTAAAGTGTATCACCAACGATCAGATAGTCTTTGGCTTGGTATCGAGTACGCCGTTGTTAAGAGCGAGAGGTGTTAGGCATAAAAGTTTGGGTCTGGTGATAGACCAGTATATCCCTGTACCATGGATCACTTGATGATATTAGAAACAAAGTCTCATCCATGATCGATGCTTGGGATGTTAAATCGTTGGATGACGAGCGAAGGTCACAAAGTAACTCTGCAAAGATGAGAGATTTCTTTGATTTGGATTTGGTGAATTCCAGATCAAACTCCTGCAAAATGGCTATCCATTTGGAATATTTTCCCCCCAGTAATTGACGTGACTGAATGTAGGTCATAGGGTTGCAATCTGACACAATGGTAGTTTTGCGAAAGAAAACATAGTGTTGAAATATTTGTATTGCTTGAACGGCTGCTAAAGCCAACTTTTCAACATAAGAGTACTTTCTTTATGTATGATTAACATCGGATGTTCAATTCTGTTATCTTCTTGCACTAAAACCATAGCGATGGTTGTATCTGTAGTGGTGAGATACAGGTTGAAGTCTTTTTGATAGTCAGGAGCATACATTAATGATTCTTTTATCAGGGAATTTTCTAAAGCATCAAAGGAAGCTTGCGCAACCTGATCCCAGTGGAAGGGTACTCTTTTTTTCAAAAAACGTGTATAAACTTTAGCGAGCTCAGCATAATGTGGAATGAACCTCCTCATAAAGTTAGCTTTCCCTTGGAGTCTCTGAATCTGAAGCAAATTTGAAGGCGAAGGCATGTCAAGATTGCCTGAAACTTAAATGGGTCAAGTCGAATTTCATCCTTAGAAACTACAAAACCAAGCAGTTGACCAGAACCAACACAAAACACACATTTGTGTGGATTGAGTCATATCTTGTATTGTTGGCAACGTAAAAATATGGCTCTCAAATGCTGCAGATGATCAATCCGTTTTTGTGAATGAGTCGGAAGATCGTCGAGATACGTTTGAATGATGTGTTTGATGTCATGGAAGGCATAATTCATGGCCCTCTAAAAATTTTCCCCCGCATTCTTCAAATGAAAGGTAATTTGCGATATGCAAACGTGCCCCACAGACATGTAAACACAGTTTTTGACTGGTCCTGTGGGCGGATATTGATTTGATTGTATTCGAAAATCCATCCATGAATGAAAAGTTTTCACATCGAGCACATTCATCAATTATCTAGTCGATAAAGGGTGTAGGATAGTTGTCCTTTGGACATGCTTGATTTACATCCCTATAATCGACACACATCGTTCCTTGTTTTTTCATTATAGGAACAATGTCCGATACCCAATTAGAGAGAGGAATAGGGTAAATGAAGCCATCATGCAAAAAAATTTCAACTTCTACCTTAATGGCAGTGGCTTTCTTCGGATGGACAGGTCGAAGCCATTGTCGTACTGGTTTGACATCTTGATACATCTTGATTTCATGTTCAACAATTCTCAAGTCAATGCCTGACATTTCTTCATATGACCATGCAAAGACATCTCTGAATTCACGAAATAGAGCGCAATAAATTTCTAGTTTTGATGGAGAACAAGATTTTACAACATGAATATTCTCTACAATATTATGTTTGATTGAAATATTAATGGTGATAGTTTCTTCAATGTTGAACATATTTCGCTCGGAATCTACTGTATTTACAGAATTTGATAAAAAATAAAAAATTAAAGGATGATTGAGGTCGTTTGAATAATCTTCATTGTTATCTTGAAGGTGGGAATGATGGTGGTGATCTTTCCATAGTGTCTCTCCTATCATCATTGATTGGATGATTCCTTCATCTGTAGAATGTATATGAGACCAAGGATTAGAAGAGGTACCATATTATAAAGACCTACCTACCCAAACACTCGTTGAGTGCTGATTTGGGTTTTCTGCCCAAGCCCAGAAAATTGATTGCTACAAAGATTCGATGGGGCTTGGTGGCAACACCTTGCGATGATCCTCACTATCAAGATGGTCGGAGCTCTCTGTAAACTCAGATGATGTAGAAGAGATAGTTTGATAGGTTTCCACTGTGGCCGCTTCTGTGAAACCAGATGAAGGTGGCAAGGAAAAAGTACCCATTAAGGATGGGTCTTTTAGGAGACCTACTCCAACGTTTTGAAGCGATTGTGAACTCCCATGGATCAATAGAATGCTTCCGGTAGCTTGTGAACTGTTAGGAAAAAAGGCTAGTTGGTCAACAATTGTTATTCCACCTTGGAAGGGAAGTGCAATGTTTCTAAAATATGTAGACACAACGGTAGCCATAGCATAAATCTAGGGCCTTCCCAGCAAGATATTGTAATCAAGGTTTCCATCAATTACCTCGACTTCAATCTCTACTGTCTTGCCCCCTAGTTCAACTTGCAAGTTACTTAAAATCCCATACAGAGTGTATGTTCTTCCATCAAACACTTTTAATGTTGTTGATGATCGTGACAAGGGTGGTGAACCAAGAGTTTTCCAGAAACTCATTGACATAATATAGGTAGATGCCCCCTCATCAATGATGGTTCGATGAACACTTTTATTGAGGGATTTTACCTATATAAGGAAAGCGAGTTGGGTCGGTAACTAAGATGTATATCCTTTATGATTAAAGGCCACAAGATTGGAATCCGTTGGATCGGTCCCACCTATTGCTGATAACAAAGCCTACTTTTGGGAGGGACAATTTTGCAATACCTCAAGTGTCAACACAGCGGATGGCGATTGAGCCAGATCCTCCACTATATTATAATTTTGAGCAACTTGAGCATGAGGATTAAATGTCGATTTATGTACGACTCCCTTTGGCGGCTTTATAGTTAATTCAGGAATAATGGGTGGAACAACTTCTGGTGAAGTCGTTGTTAAACCACTAGGTTGATTTGTAGCCTGGTTGTTTGACGACGATGGATTTCCATAATATTTATTCCTTGTCGATATCAAAGCATCATTTTTCTTGTTTGAGATGGATAACATAATCACTTGGGATGTGGAAGCATAATCGATAGCAACCAGATTAGTTTCTGGGTTTGGAAACGGATCAGTCAACATTGCTGAGGTATTTGAAGCCTTCAAAACTTTTGAAATCTCATATAGATGTGGAAAATCTCTCGTATAATGCTCCTTGTTACTTATCAAACATGAAAAATGAGGAGGTTTCTTTGGTCTAGTAGGGTTCTCAGATGATTTTTCAGGAGTTGAATTCTCCTGTTTCTTCTTATTATTTTTCCCTTTCTTCTTGCCCCCTGCTTGCTTTGGATTCTTGCCTTTGTCAGATGACATGGCATTAATCTCCGAGGCAAGAGGTTTTCCATTTGCATTTTGGCAAGAAATAACAAGAGCTTTACCAGATGGACCCCTTGCAGTTTGCGTGCTTGAGGCACCGATCACACCATCACTGGCATGAGAGTCTTTATTCGATCTAGGAGGATATGAAATGGAAAATTTTGGTCTAGGAGCGTTAGGAATTTTGTCGTAGAGTGTGCCAGACTGAGTATAGATCAAGTCTAAACATTGGGCACGAGCAATGACTTGCTCTTCAGTGACAACTCCTCCTTTCGCCACATCCTCAGTGATAGATGGCAATAAGGACTTAATAAACCACTCAGTTAAAAGCTGATCAGGAACATAAGTCTTTACCATTCGACGACGACGCCGCCGCTCATGAATATGATTAGATATGTGAGTGGCTATGGTCTGGTTAAAATTGGTAAGGAGTTCTATTCCCGTTTCGTACCTGATGGGTAACTAAAAGTGGGTTAGAAAAGTAGTGGCAAGGATGCTGAAGTTATCAAATGAAGCTATAGGAAATTCAATATACCATTTCGTTGCTGGACCAGTGAGTGTTCTTGGAAAAAGGCAAAGCCTAATCGAATAATCATTCAGGGTGTTAGATGAGCACCACAAATGAAAAGTCATTACGTGATTGGATGGATCTTCACCTGGATTTCTGTTGAATTTAGGAATATTTGAGGGAAGTTTATGAGGAATCGTTGGCCACCAAGGGGCGTATGCCATTGGATCATTCGTCAGCCGGTTCAAATATGGTAATTCTAGAGTTGCTACAAAAGGCAAATGTTGATTTAGGTTAGGCAGAGCATACCTAAGATAAGATGGAATTTCCTAAGTAGTAGGTCTTTGCATTCCAGCATAATGTATTTGATGCTGGTAACTTTGATAAGGTTGTTGGAAATAACCAATATAGTGTGGTTGTTGATAACCATTTTGGAAATGTGGTTGTCCATAACCTACAAAACCTTGTTTCCTAGGTCCTCGGTAGGCTTGATATTGACCGAATCCAGTTTGAGCTTGTAAACCAAGCCCAAGCTGAGGTTGGGTTTGCTGGAATTGTGGTTGCCACGGTTGTTTGACCATTTGTTGTTGCCCAATACTAGAAGATTGACCAAGATGCGGATTGACAATTCCCGTTTGTGCTTGAGTCATTCTAGATAAAGAAACACTAACCTGAGGTTGCGATTGAGCCATAAAGACAAGTAGCTATTGTATCACAACATGAGAGACTTGAGGTTGAGACATAACAAGCTGTACTTTTGCTTGTGACGTAGTCATAATAGCAAGTGTAGTGGGAATATGCGACACATGTTGGATCGGTTGCATTGGATATACAACCCTTAGTTGTTCTAGCAGTATTGGTATCCAACCACTAGATGTAATTCCAGTTTGACTTGAATTTTGTTGCAAACTCTGATATGGTTGTACCCCAGGAGGGAACAATGAAAGTGCATGCTGCCCTCCATATGGCGGCAGTCCAGTGTTTAAAGGATATATCGGTCTTTGAAGAATGGTTTGCCCGAATTGATACTGACATGTAGGATCAAATTGCTGAGTTTCTACGTAAGAAATACCAGATGGGACTCCGGATGAATAAATAGGAGCAGACCATGTTGCCAAAGCAACCCCTGAGTGGACTCCAGCAAGTGATTGATAACCAGCCAGAATAGATGGTATACTAGATAAATTGTAGGAATGGTAGCAGGAAGTTCTGTCGTAGCTGCATCAGATGACACATTCCTAGATGTTGATGGTTGCTCAAATATGTTTAGTCTATCCAAAATATTTCCTGGCGATTTGACAGAAACTTGCAATGAAGGAGGATTAAAAGAACCAAACTCAAGAGTAGAAGGATACAAATGAATCCCAATTCCAAAATGTAATGGGGTACTAGATGGGGGATCTTCTACTATCTCCTCTATGGTAATCTGACCAGGTGGAAGAGGTAGACCTTCAGGTTCACAAAATATTTCTGGAGCCGAAGAAGGTATAGCTTCTGCAGTGACAGATACTAGAGGGGTGACACCTTCTGAATTCTGAAACTCAATCTCCAGATGTTCAGGTAAGTGAACTTCAGTCTCAAAGGGAGCTTCTTGAACAACTACTGGTTCAAATGTAGCCTCGATTTGAACTGAGATGGGTTCTAGATCAACTCTATATGGAGTTGTTTCAGGTATAGAAGTGTCTACCGTTACACTAGGATCAGTTCTAATGTTCTCTTGTAACTGCGAAACTTCTTCTCTAAAGGAAGATGTACCAGAAATAATTGGAGTAACTGTAGTACCTGACGATGTTGAAACAAAAGTTTCAAATAAACCAGATGAATTGGACTCAGTTAAACAAGATCGCTTTGTCCGGATTAGCTTCGCTTCCAGAGTCAAATATGGTTGACTTGCTGGTCTCCGCGAACGACAGGGGATTGACCTTCTTCCACGATTGCAAATTACTTGATCAACTCAAAATAAAAGGGAAAAAGATGTTATTCTGAATTCAATTAATTTTAATGACGCTTGGATACGACTTTGCTTTTTCAATTTTTAACAATCGAGAAAAAGCAAAAGATGACTCTAGTTTCCTTCGATTTTTAATGAGCCTAAAAGGACAAGTGCTCAGATGGACCCTTTCTCTTAAAGAGTCGAAAAGGATCGAAAGTGACTACTCTGGAAAATATAGATAGAGGGATTATCAAACCAATTGCAAAACTGCAATATACACCTTGGTGATAAATTAAAGAGAAATTACCAAGGACTTATGTACGACAATCAATCTTCTCAAACACTGTGTTCAGTGCATGGAAATCAATAAGGCAACAGACTCGGCTTCCTATGGATAAAGGATTTAAGCCTATTGTGGTCTCCCAATATATATGCGACGGTAGAGGGAGCGCAAGTCCGTGCTATCACTTGTCGTATCAAGGAGGAGGAATCACCCAACCTTCAATGAAAATAATAGCCACTAGTTTTAATGATGCCAGAACATGTCTCTAGCCTAGAACTCTAGATATGTTGCGTTAAGTTCCAAAGCATTGTTAGGTTCATTGAAATTTATTTTAAAGTTGATCTTGCTTAGAGTTTTCCTTTCAATGGTTCACCGCGTGATGATGATTTGAAATTCCTAATATGCAATCTACAATGATAAAAAATCTTTGTTTATTTTGAGCAATGAAAATCCTAGCTACTAGGGAAAGAAGATTACAATTCTTTCAAACAAAGAGTAAAGAGCACACACTAGCGCATTTTCCTAAATCATTTTTTCACACACAAACTAAAAAATGCTAAATGCAAATGCATGTATTTGTTTTCATTCTCCTTAATGTGAAAAATGCCAAAAAGGAAAACTAAATGCAACAAAGATCTGAAATATTTTACTCAAAGCGACATTTTCAAAGGAAGGAAAAATTCACGACACTTCTCTTTTCGACACAAAACGACAATTACGACACTTTTTGTACCAAAGCGACAGATTGATTTAAACAACATTTTGACAAGGGAATGTAAATGATGAATAAATACACAAAAAATCTACTAATCCTAATCTAATGGAGGTTGATCTATGTGATACAAGTAGGCTTCAGTAAGGAGGCACTGTTCATAAGCAGCAAAACATCTAAACAAAACTGAAAACAAGGTCAAAAACGCCCAATTTCTAGAATGGAAAAAGGTTCAGTCAGTCATCGCACCTGGGATTCATAGAAACAGGGATGCATCAGACTTACTACACTCGGGAGGTGCGATGCATACTAGGTTATAGTGGAAGACAATGTTATTGTCTAGGGAGCGCAACGGAAGTGGGTTTTGGCTCAGATATGCAGCTGTTTTCAATGAGTTAAGCTGAGCTTTGATGGATAGTAAAGAGTAAAGTATAGAAGAATGTCTCGAGAGGTTACTGGGTTACCAAAAGGGAATCTAGATGTGCTTGTAAGTCAAATGTTTAATTCATAAACTAAACCAAAGATTGACTAAAGTAGCATTCATCTACTATGCAATTGCAGAGCAAGAGTAGTTTGAAGGCTACCTAGCTGACTTCAGGCTCTGTCTATAGTTTATGAAACAAACAATAACAACAAACAAACATCTATACTCCCCCAATGGAGTCGCCAATTTGCTTCTAGGAAAACTAGTGTCTTGCCAAACAACTAGCCCTCTAGGTTTGGTAGCTGCCCTAGAAGCAATAGTTTAAAGCAATTCAATGATTTCTTTTATGTGTAATAGATAAGAGAAAGGTAATGGAACCAACTTGGATCTTCCGCTTAATCCTTGCTTGATCTCTCTCCCCCTTGATAGATCTTGCAACTCCTCCCTATACTTAATCCGCTTGGAGAGTACCTGCACAAGTACAACAACAAAGAACTGTCAAAGCATCGTGATCTATTACAACATAAACATTACAGAATCAGATATATAATGAACAAATGATAACATTCAAAATTGCACAATCATATGGAAGAAAACTTGAAGAAATTTATTAATAGAAGGGAGAACTACAACCCAGTTGTTTGATCCAGCATCATCCTCCCAGCTTCAATCCCTCTTCACCTCATGAAATAGCAAGATCGCACCAACAATACAATGCTCTTCCCTCAATTACAAACTATTAGCACTTCCTTGCAATTCACAATATTCTAGCCCCTAGATCTCTTAGATGAGCGATCCATTTATAGATGTGTGCAAGGGTGTGAGTCATCCATGGGGTTTGATTAGTGTCATTCCACTTGTTACAATTGGTTCGACTTGGAGATTTCTTAGATCTCTTATTCATCTCTAGGCGAATTTAGAGAGGCAAGTGTCATAGGAGAAGTTTATAGAAGATTCCATGAGCAACCACCTAGCAAACTGTCTCAGACATTTGTCCATCCTCACCCATCACACCCTATGGAAGGTATAATCAATATGCATCACACCCCAGTGTACCACTCAGTATACATCGCACTTTGCCAGTGGAGCAGTCAGAATGGTTTAGTTTAGGCCATTTCTAGATGGTTTCTTAGGTGGAACGTTTGGGGAATGATGTAATCAGATGACTATATTCTTTTAGGTTATGAAGCAACTATTTTAGGGGTTGATGAGTCCTAGTTTATCGACATATAAGTTTGGGGTTGATGTACCCAAATATGTCTATAACACCAGGGTATTGTCCAGTTCCACTGGTAGTGGAGTAACACCAGAGATGAAACTAAGATTTTGACGACTATACTACTTGTGCACCTATATAACCCTCAACCCCAATCGAAACAACTGTGTTGCCTTGGCTTGGAATGTGTGTCAATCGACCAAGGACTTGGTAGATGCTGCATCTTACAATCAAGTTAGTGTGAAACCAAGATGAGCTAAGAACTGAACAATACTTCCGGAGGTGTTAGATTTTCTTTTCATGAACAAGGTATATGCAGAGAGTTGGAGTCCTACCAGTGTGTTGCCAAATGTTGTAGCAGCTATAACTACCCTCCAAAATTTTGCCTTAGCCTGTTTTGGAGCCTCTATAGCAACCTTACACAACACCTTGTCTTGCTTTGTCAAGTACTCAAGCTTCAGATTTTTCCTCATACAAAGGAAGCCTATCAATCATAGTTGATCCATTCCCCTCATAGGCTGCTCACCCGAACTTGGTCCAAATGAAGGTTGAGAAACTTCCCCTTGAAAATTGCACATTTATGGAGGGAAACCAGCCTTCCCTCCAGGAATAGTGTAATCCTCTCTGACAGCCTGTTGGGCTCCACGATTGCGCAATCCTGCTAGCCAACCCTCCCAGCAGGATTTGCACAAATTCTCCCAGTAGCAGGCTGTCCAGCACAGGATTTGTGTAAATCTAGGCAGAAGTTAACTGCTCTACCCAGAAATTACGCAAATCTCCTGGGAAGCCAGCCCAGCTCCCAGGCATAAATGCACATTTTTCTCCAGTAGTCGAGCAGCCTCTTTTATGTGCAGTTGAGTTGACAAGTTCCCTCCGGGACTGAGAAAAAAAAACTTGCATGCATGGGCTACTTCTCCCAAGGCAGCATGCAAAGGCATCTCTTGTTTCAAGGATCTATGTTTAGCAATTGGAGGTTACATGCAAGGAGCAATTGCAAAACCTCCCACCAAGTGTCACTTCCCCTAGATTCATGGCATGTGCATCACAACCTCGTTGTTATTGAAACTCATCAACCGGACGCTGCAGAGCTCATTCCTCACATCAACCTTATAGCTCTGACATTCCACATCACACCTAGGAGTAGTAAGCACATTTAACTCAACTGTTTTGGGGTAAGCCCACTTCCCATGCCTTGTGCTGCATTTCTATCGATTTTTGTGTTTTTGCTTGATTTATTTGAACTCTCGCTGTCATTTACATATATACTAGCTTGTCCTAGCTCTATTTCAGTTTTCGTTGGTATCTCACTGCTGTCACATGCATTAAACTGTTTTGCACAGATGTTCGCAAAACCAATGAACTACCTCACCCACATGCATGTTGATTTGTTTGTTAAATCATTAATTCATGTTTTGCATGCGATTTAAATCACTTCTACTATCATTTAGTGTCATCATGCATTCATTGACTTACTTGATTTCAGTCAACCCAACCTTGGCCTGGGCTCTGCCTTCACCAAGGCTGCATTGTGCAATCTAGGAATGGAAGCCTCACCTTCCTCTCCAGATTTGCACATTCATGCCTAACACTAGCCTCTAGGACTGTCTTGTGCATTTCTAGAGGACAGTGACTACTTGGCCCAAGAAATTGCGCATATCTATCCCTAGACCAGCAGTCCTTCCCAACTGGAATTACGCATTACGCAATCCCAACAGTCCTTCCCAGCTGGAATTACGCATTGCGCAATCCCAACAGTCAGCAGCCACACTGGACTATGCATTACGAATTTCCAGTAGTCATCCAGTCTCCCAGCATCCTAGATTGTGCCTTGAGTAGTCTTGGCAATCGGTCTACCAACCTCCCGGCCGAAAGTGCCCAACCTTCATGATCATTCACATAGGTATGTTGCAAGTCAGTTCTCATGTTCATTTTGGTTTTCAACTAACATATTTATTTCTATGAGTGTTTCCATGTCTCCAAGTATCGCAGGTGTTCATCTTCCTCTCAACAGTACAAGTACAATGGTTTCCAAGAGAGCAATGACGAGGACGCCATTCAGAGCATGCTTGGGGATGTAGTTGCTCAAGTGTCTATGAGCTTGCCTACTCATGAAGACATCAAGTTGTTCGTAGACATGGACATCAAGCGACAACATCAAAATGAGCAACATCATGAAGAACAACTGAATACATCATACTAAATGCAACAAATGCAAGAGGAGAGTTGTTGACAACATGGAGGCAGAAAAAGGTTGTAAGCTCAAGCAGGTCCATTGATGATGAAAGAAACTTTGGAGAATCTGGCTATGGAGTGACAGTGCAACATGAAGATCGCACGAACATGGAATATGTAACAATAAGGAGTTGCATGTGTTGAAGCAACAACTCAAGAAGAACATGAAGCTACGCAGACAAATGAATGAGTTGCAGTAGGATCAGAAACAACAGTGAGCACAACATGTGCTCATGGATGAAACTGTGCCCGGACAAGTTAAAGATCAATCCGAGTAGCTAACACAAAGCAGACATGGTGAGTAGTGTGGTTGATCACATGCAAGGGATTCAACAACATGGAAGTCATTGTACGCATGCATGCAATCCAACCCATTCAACACACTCACTAAGGCGAAGATAAGAAGCAAGTCCAACTGGAGCCAAACGGGTACTTCGGAAGTTGATGCGCATGATCACCATCACACACTTGAAGATAGACACTATACATCTTTGTGTTGTCGGTTTAGCCACACCCAAGAAGACCATGTGCATGTTAGTAGACAAGTTGGATGAAGGGGCTAAACCAATGCACCGGTTACAACGAAAGCAAGAGTTTGCTTCAACAAGATGTCACCATGAGGGGCATTCACACCATAAAAAACGAACAAGCTTGGCATCATCTCACTAGATTCACCATCACAAGCATGTCAAAGAGTTGGTCTTAGCATAGTGGACCGAGTGTTAGTGATGTCTTGCAACGCTTGGTCAAGTCATGTTGTCTCACATGAGTACATGTGCATTGTAATGTTGAGTCATGTCAAGTGTAAGTCAAGTGATGTAACAATCATAGAGTAGGTGAAGAGTCATGAGGGTAGTTGAGCTATCACAAAGGGGAATGTCAAGGGTCACCCCACCCTTTGCTATAAATAGTCCCTCATAACTCATTGTATAGGATTTTGGTTAGCCAAGCTTCTACTAAGACTATTTTGAAGAAGGCTCAGACAATATCATAACACACCTTGGCTTCTCCACTGCATGGAGCTAGTACATCTCCGTGGAGGAGTAGGTGGATGTGGCTGTAATGTTCCACTGTTGGGGCTAAAAGATTTAGATGGATGTATTGTATGATTGTGACTTACACTTCTTTATATAATAAGAGGCAACACATTTTCATGCATATGTTGTTGTTGTAGTTAGACTGCTCTAGTTTCTTTAATGATATGTGTTGTTTAACTTATGTACTTGTGTATGAACTAATTCACATGCAATTTTATGAGCCTCGGTATTGCAACAAGAATGCTACAACTCCTGAGGCTACCGACTTTAATTATCAACCTAGGGGTTCGTACAAACTTAAGAGGTATCGGCACTATATGTGCGGCATATAATGTGTCCTTCCTTTGCTGTCATGATGTAATTGAGTGCATGTACTGAAGCCAAATCCTAAACTAATTGCAGAAAAGGAAATGTTCGAAATGGAACCTTAACCTATTGCAAGAAAGAAAGTACAAGGAAAGAAATTGAAATCAAATGCTAAAACACACCATTTTCTAACTAACTGCCAAGAAAATATGATTTTCAATAATGTTAAATTGTCATCAACCAAATGCTACTATCTAAGCATGGAAATAAGAAGCATCAAACATCACTAATGTGCAAGTAAAGGGACTGAAATAAATTTGTTTTTGCCTTTCTGGCTTTTCATGCAAAATCAAGTATGCAAACTAATTTCCTTTGGTGATGTGGCAAGTGAATTTAAGGATGTTGAAGGTTGGATGGAAGGGTTAGGAGATGGTTGGATGGTGTGGGAGACCCTTGGGAGGATTTTGGTGACTTCCTAGAGGTTTTCCATCAATTCTTCCTCAAAACAGGTCGTTTCAAGAAAATCTACAGGATGTACTAGAAACCTATAGGATGATCATGTAGGAATTATAGGAAACCTACAAGATACAAGCGAGAGAAAAATGTAATGTGTTGGAGGCGATGGGAGACTTAGGAAAGGTGTGTTATGTGTGGAATGGAGTGGGAAAATTCCTAGGGTCACTCAGAACTCAAAAACAAAGTCGGGAGATGGATGGACTCGCTCAAAACGCTTGTCGAAGTTTCCTTGTGAAATGATGAAATTGGTGAGGGTTTAATGACCAAGCAAAACAAATCCAAATTGTATGGGAATTTTTTGTTTATTAACTAGGATGTCTTAGGTCCCTATTCCAAGTGGAATCACTCAAAAAGACCTCTGTTAACCCATTCTAAAAAAAAAACGTTACTAATTGAAAATATAGAAATTCAAGAACTAGTGAGCTAGTAAATCTAAAAATGCCTAACCAAATCAAGTGAAAATGCAATGGGGTAATTTCTGTTATGAACTAAAATGATTTTATGATCTAATTCAAGTGGAATCAAGTTGATTGAAGCTTGTTAGCATGCTCTAAAAAATAGCAGAAATTTATTGTTCTTTGCTAAAAATGAGGTCCAACAATCTAGATTTGGGAATAAGAAGACTAATCCAAGCAACTCAATGATTATCATGAACTTCCAAAGATTTTCCAAGGATGAAATAATTCTTGTGATCCTGCAAAATAACTTACATAAACTATTTAACTCAATCCTACAACAAGAAATCATTAATACTAAATGCAGAAGTAGAAAGAAATAAAAACTAGAGATGCATGTGAATAAGCAATGAAAAAAAGGAAAGATAATGATACAAAAGGGCTCTGAGGTTCCTATGATGGCCAAGACCAAGGAAAATCAGAGGCCTGTAGAGGAGAACAAGATTTAGAAGCTGAACATGACACCAATATTCATTATTTTCATCAATAGAATTACATCCCTGCAAGAAAATACAATGGAGCTGCAAGAATACAAGCTCTCTCCACAATAACATTAATTAAAATCTATATCTAGAGGCAAATTCAACTTGGTACTTATAAAAAATGATTAGGAATCATTCCCCATGAATGGAGGAATATTTCCCCACCAAAATCCCTTGATTAGTGGATCTAGTCCCAAATACTAGGAATTTGCATTAAATGGCGGGGAACACATTCCTAGATTTTCTCAATCACTCCCTAGAGGCAAATTTGACTTGGTCCTTATAAAAAATGATTAAAAATCATTCCCCATGGATGGAGGAAGCTTTCCCCGCCGAAATCCCTTGATTAATGGATCTGCTCCCTTGATTGGTGGATCTGCTCCCTTGATTAGTAGAACACATTTCTAGATTTCTCAATCATTGGAGTTCCACAATTTGTGCCACAATTCCATAATATCTTGTTGACTTATTATTTATTATTGATCCTTGAGTAGTAGGAAACAAGTCCCCCTAAATTATCTCCTCCTCTAACTCTTCATAATCTGCCCAATATTCTCATAATATTCCACACAAAATAAATAATATTAGGCACAAATATTCAATTATTCATAAACCTTCCTAATGAATATATTAAAGTTAAAAATAAATTATCTAATGCAAAAAGAGAGGTTTAATGTGCTGAAGGATGGTCATAGGCCTTAATTTATGTTTTAAATTAGAGGCATGGGCCTTAATTTGTGTCTAATTTAGAAGCCCATCATACCCCGCTACTAAAAGTGTTGCTCATCCTCTGAGAAACTTAATGACCTCATTGTGCCTCATCCATGGCCCTGGTGGCATCTCTCTTGTGTATTAAGAATCTTGGTTGTAAGCTCTGCAATGACAAGCCCAAAAACATATTTGTTCAAAGAAAAATCATTGTTTCTTGAGACCATTAGCTTGCTTTCTTTCCCTTATTCAAGATGAGTTCTTGAATATTTTTTTAGTTTGGCAAGGTCTTCCACACCCTTATCAACCTTTTGCTATCTTGTTCCACTGTTTGGACACCTCTAACACCTTCAAAATGCATTTAAACTACTTTTTTTTTTTTTTGAAACTGATTTTGTTTTTAAGGGTGAATGCAGGAGTGAGGATGGTGGAGAGGTGTGGTGACGGAATGATGAAGGGGGTGAATTTTATTGGCATAGAAAGTCATTTATTTTCCTTAGGACTGCCTCCTATAGGATTTCTAGGTCGTTGTAATTCCTACAGGATCATCCTATAGAAAACACAGTCCCTTTGTAAACTGAAGTAAAGGAGTGGAAAAAATGACAGAGATGGTGGAGGAATGAATGGTAATGAGTGGTAAAATAAAAATGTGAGTGACAGGGGTCTCTTTGTGATCCTCCTTTGCTCTTTGACTGTCCTTCTTGCTGACCTGCAAATGTAAATTTCATGAAAATGGAGAGGATGCTCTTTTTCTTTTTCTTTTTTTTCCTAGAATGAGATGGATGAATGATGAATATATAGTGAATATGAAGTGGATGGAGGGCTTGGAGTGTTTTGGTGACCTTGGCCTTTGCAAAAATTTCTTCTTTTAACTGCTGTTCTCATTCCTTAAAATGATCACCCTTCATAATTTGACTTTTCAACATTGCACGACTGAAGGAGTGAGTTGCAATTGAAGGCTGTTGAGACTGCTGACAAATATTTAGCTTATAAAACCTCATCTCTCATGTATTGACAACAAATTTCTTACTCTAATATGCTCAAGAGAAGAGGTCAAGAATATTGCATACCTGTACCTACCTGATGGTTACTGGAGAGACATGCATGCTACTGCTGAGTTGATGTTGATGTGCAGGTGTTGGATGGTGATGCTAATGATCCTGATGCTACTACTAAGCTCTAGAGGAGCTTCTTTGACCTCTGAATCTCCTTTAAAACTACTAACTGCCAATCTTGTAGGTGTTTTTCTGTATCATATAGGCTTATAGGACAATGACTTGTTTTGTCCATATCTCCCAAATAGTAGACTAGATTGAGCTGAAACTTTTTGAGCATGTTGCCATCATCATTATGCACCTCCCCATAGAATAATTTTGGTTAATGGATGCATGGATCTCGAGAAAGAATAAAAATGGCTAAAGGTGATGGAAGCCGATTCTTGGAAACCATGCATTGGAATTTGCTGAAACTGCTTGGACATGTTACCATCATCCATATGCATCTCTCCATGAAACATCATTTTAAATGGATGCACAAACATTGAGAAAATGAAAAAATGGCTGAAAGTGATGGAGGCCAATTTCTTGGAAATTATGCACTGGAATTTGCTGAAATTTCTTGAGCATGTTACCATCATCCATATGCATCTCCACCTAAAGCAACTTGGCAAATGGATACATGGTTTTCAAGTTATGGCAAAAAAAAAAAAATGTTCTATATATTTTTGTATCCTGTAGTAAAACAGAGCACCTTGTAGTTTTTTAGGACAACAAGGAAAATGAGTGGTAGAAGCTTGAAAATGATGGGTGGATGGTGAAAATAGCTGAGGGTGATGGATTGGCATGGCCTTGGCCTTGTTGGAGCATTTGAGTGAAGTAGAAAGTCAAAATTTGACTTCTTTTGACTAGGCTTGACCAAGTTTCCTTTTGATACCAACTTGTTCTTGTTGCTTACAGATGTTGGAGAGTACATGCATGCATGGAGCAAAGATTGTTTTATTTTTTTCTCTTTTTTTTTCTTCTAGGCCTACTAGCCGCCTCAATGAGGTTTTCAACTAGTAGGTTTGTCTAGGCGCCTCAAAGGAGGTTTTCACTTAGGATTTTTTTTTTTTCCTTGTTTTTCTTTTGTTCCAACCCATTGACCACCTTTTTTTTTTCCTTGTTTTTATTTTTTTCCAACCCATTGACCAACTCATGGAGGTTTTCAATTAATGAGCCAATATAAGGTGCCTCCAATGAGGTTTTCACCTTATATTTTTTTCCTCTTATTCTTCATTTTGTTTGTTTTTTTTCTTCTTCCACCCTACCCTACTTGAAAAACAAAATCACTTTCAAGTATAATAATACTTCCAATGGAGCCATGTGCACATCAAGATGACATACAAAATGATGTGTAGGCTTCAAATGTATGTTTTGACAAGTACCTGAATTTGAGTGATCAAATGCTTTGACTTTGATGAATACAAGCACAATTGAAGATGAGAGTATTGTTTGCAACTTAGTCACTGTCTAGAACCATATTTCAATATAGTTGTGATGTCTCTAGTCCTTTTGTTGATCTAGATCATTCTTCATGTCTTCTTCTACCATGACCTTCAAATCTTCCTCTTTTTGTTGATTGTTCTCTTGAATACATGCAGGATTTGATGGTAACCATGAGGGAGCTTTCTCAATCTCTAATTTTGATGTTTTTTCTTCATCAATTGCAGCCCATGGTTCTTTGATATTCTCTTTCGAATCTTCTTCTTCTGGATGTAGTCCTCCAATGATATTAAGAGAATCTTTTTTTTGCAATACTCTTCCTGGGTTATGGTGAATACCATTGATCTCAAGAGGAGATGTTTAGAAGTGTTGTATCTCAACATTGTAAGTTGGCTGAGGTACTTCAATGTGTGGGTTTGGAAATTGTGGTACAGGTAGTTGAGTGGGAGTGTATATTTGAGATGGATATGGATGGGTTGTGGTTGTGGTGGAGGTGAATGGTAGGGATAACATGGAGTTGGGTATAGAAGATATTGCGGAAAATATTGAGGATAGTGTGGATGGCTCCTGTAAGTTCCTTGCCAACCTTGTTGCCAAGATTGATTTTGGGGTTGAGATGGCCAATGTTGCCAAGGAAAAGGTGTGTTACAATTACTTTGAGGTGGATATGCATAACCTTGAAATTGTGAATTAGGGTCGTGCATCATATGAGGCTAAATAGGCTACCATGGTCCTCTTGGAGCTACATAACATTACTACATTGGCAATTGACTTGCTCCATTGTCCTCTTGGTGAAATTCCATCAACCTTGGTAATGGGGAGAAACATTTAACATCATGTGATTCTGCATGGAAAACACACACATCTTCTTTTTTCTCATTTTGTATTCTCAACATTTCTAATTATTTGGTTAGATTGCTAAGAATTTCTGTTTTAAAGTCATCAAGCCAATTTCAAAGTTTAGCTTGACTTATTGATCTTGATGTTGATTTACCTACTCTTTCTTTTCCTCTTGATATGTATTGGCATGTTTCACAAATTTTCTCAAATGATAATTGATATACATCACCTCTACTTATGAGATTAAGGAGATCAACCTATTCATCCCTAATTGTTCTAAGTAAGAGGTTTTTTAGTGTGTCAGATCCTAATTGGTGTAGCCTTTCCCTCTTAACATTCTAGATGAACCTCTCTATTAGATCCTCTAAAATCTCATCTTCTCTTGATTCATTCTAAAGATTTATTCTTTAAGATCACGATCTTTATATTTTTCTAGAAGTATCTTTTGCATATCATTCCATGTGATGAGCCCCAAAAATGTACAATTATTTGGGCTCATTCAACTTCCTAACTTGGCTTAGTCCACCATTCTCATTTTTTTATTGCATGTTTTTTATTATTTTTATGTTAATAGAGTGAATTTGGTTAGTCATTATGCCAACAAGTCTAATGGGTGCTTTGTGTAGCCTTGTTGGTCAACCTGGAGACAAAATTAAAGGTCTTAATGAGCACTTGGCAGCCAAATTCGTGGGAGAACAAGCTAGAGGATTTGTAGGAAGGTGTCCCCCTCATTTATGGGTCCTTACATCGAATTCTCCACCATCAGCTCGGAGTTCAAAGGCCACCGAATCAATGAGCACAAGGGCAGCCAAGCAAGTCAAGTTGGACTGCTGTTAACTACAAGTCTTGGGCAGCCGAGTCCCTAACTTTTAGGAGGACTGTTGGGTCCTCAAATTGTATAAATAAGAAGGCTTGGGGCCTCATTTTGGTTAGCTAGTTGTTAGCCAGTTGATAGTCAGTGGATAGCTGGTAGTTAGTCATTTTGTGTTAGCCATTAGTTAGCTAGTTTGTAATTCGATTTGTAGGCCATGGATTAGTTTTGCTTTCAACTCTTTCTCAAGCTCTCCTTGTGGACAGTTTTGATGTAACTTTTCATTCTTGGTTAATAAAGATGGATCCAGCTTTGCACCAGCTCTAAATCTCTCTTGGGAGGCTGTAGTTCTTGGGGTTGGGCCCATCTCAAGCGCCCAGTACCTCCCTTGTTTATATTTATGTGTCTTTGTTGCATTCTCATAATAAAATCTGCTATTTGGATTTAAATGTCATTAGTGTTTGAATCTCATTTGCGGAACTTGATATCAGTTTGGATGCATGTTTGGGTTTATAAATACTTAGTTTCATAATTGTTTCAAATAGGTTTCATTTCTTGTTTTCCATTGCTGTTCATTGAATTCATGGCATAAGTAATTTAGGTTGATGCATTTTCGGTTTGGTGACAGTGATAATCATTCGTTTCATTTACACTCCTCTTTCTCGTTCCATTACCATCTCCTCCATCTTGATCACGCATGCAAACATATCTCCTCGACCTTCACTTCGTTCTGTCCTCTCCCAAAACCTCCACGGCCAATCATCCTGTAGAATTGCACAGAACATCCTGTAGAAGACTTACAGGACTATCCTGTAGAAACCTCTGAGTATCCTGTAGGATCCCCTGCAGACATCCTGTAGGAGGCCACTCACTCGGTTGCTGAGCTTCTGAATGTGAGGAACCTCTGTGGATGGATGCTAAGGATCCCTAGGGACCTCTCCTAGCCTCCCCAACCTGTCCCACATTTTCCTTCCTTCTCCATCCCATCTGCACAACCAAACCCTGATAAGCACAAAATCACAATCATTCCACCCACTTAATGAAAAAGTACAAAAACATGTTTTTTATGATGCAAGTAGTTTAGATCCATGCATTTTCACTTATTAGAGGTAGTAGTAGCATTGGTAGAAGTTTCATTCACATTCTTTGCATTATAGAAGTTAGACTAGTCAAATTAGGGTTTCCTAGGCTTACATGCTTTGATTTGCTTTCAGTTCATTTTTGTCAAATAGATTAGTCTCCTTTGAGCTAGCTTTCGTCCATCATTGATAAAGCTTCTTCTGTGAGCCTATAGAAGTTGGCTTGAGCCCTAGCGGACTTGTGCCAGCTGACCAAGTTACAGCTGCGACAAGAGCTAGTACTTGTGCATACAGCACCGTCACTTCCAAGTTTGTACGAACTACCGGGTTGATAAA
>APFE031450879.1:44045-59577 GCA_000404065.3 Pinus taeda
TGGCATTAAAAAGGGAGCAAGAGACAACGAAAAAGGGGATAAGGAGACAATCAGGTGGCACTGCTGATTTTGTGGAGAGATGTCCACGGTCTTGGGACATTCCTCGTGATTCCCACCAAGAACTTCGAGCTCCAATCCATCTCCCCTCCGAGCTCAAGAAGCAGCCAGCTGTCCTACATGAATAACAGTCATAAACTGTTCTACAAGAACATTAGTTATGACTACCCTACAGGATCCGCAGTTAGACTCTAGCTGGATAGCCGAGCTCCTAAAATCAAGGGCACTCGGTGGATCATCATTTTTGTATAAATATGAAGGCCTTAGCCTTAGATGGTTGTTGAAACTCTCGTATTACTATTGTAATTTTGGAGCACAGTTCAGTTTTCGTTCCTTTTTGTAAGCCAATTTGGCATGACATCAGATTATGAATAAAGAAGGCAGTTTGTGATCTAGTTTTGAGTTTCTTAAGGAGACTATAGCTCTCAGGTTAGGGCCCAACCTGAGAGCCATAGATCCCCTCTGATGTAGTGTTGTTTCCATTTCATTTCCAGCACTTTAAGTTTTCGTTTGCACATGCAATTCGAATTACAGTTTGGTGATTTGGTTTTCTTATGAGTAGGATAGATTTTGCTTATGATGTAGTTGTGTCCACTTGTTTAGTGTAGCAGAGGATAGATACCATCAATTGGAGCTCCAGCAAAACGGTTGTTACGGCTCACTGCCATCTCTCTTGAAGATTGGGGTGCAGTCCATAACTAGCCACCAAAAACACGCATTACTTTACTTGATGATTGCTGCAATACAATCACGGTTTTGATTAGATGCTTCCTTGTCATTCACACCAGCACACATACTTTCATCACAGCCTCATACATATTTCTCTTCGCATTTTGGATTGTTGTTCATTGACTTCATGGCATAAGTAATTTAGGTTGATGCATGCATTTTCGGTTTGGTGACAATCATAATCATTTGTTTCATTTACACTCCTCTTTCTTGTTCCATTACCATCTCTTCCATCTTGATCACGCATGAAAGCATATCTCCTCTACCTTCACTTCATTCTGTCTTCCATTCCTCACATAGCTTCATTTCCCAACCTTTCATTGACATCACCCTTACCTCCAGCATACTCCCTACACCCATTTCCCATCTCATTCTTTCACTTCTGAGCCATCACTAGCCTTATCCCTACCTCACATATCTCTCCCTACCATTCCATCACTCCTCCATCACTTAAAACCTCCACGGCCAATCATCCTGTAGAATTGCACAGAACATCCTGTAGAAGACTTACAGGACTATCCTGTAGAAACCTCTGAGTATCCTGTAGGATCCCCTGCAGACATCCTGTAGGAGGCCATTCACTCGGTTGCTGAGCTTCTGAATGTGGAAAACCTCTGTGGATGGATGCTAAGGGTCCATAGGGACCTCACCTAGCCTCCCCAACCTGTTCCACACTTTCCTTCCTTCTCCATCCCATCTGCACAACCAAACCCTGATAAGCACAAAATCACAATCATTCCACCCACTTAATGAAAAAGTACAAAAACATGTCTTTTATGATGCAAGTAGTTTATATCCATGCATTTTCACTTATTAGAGGTAGTAGCAGCATTGGTAGAAGTTTCATTCACATTCTTGGCATTATAGAAGTTAGACTAGTCAAATTAGGGTTTCCTAGGCTTACATGCTTTGATTTGCTTTCAGTCATTTTTGTCAAGTAGATTAGTCTCCTTTGAGCTAGCTTTCGTCCATCATTGATAAAGCTTCTTCTGTGAGCCTATAGAAGTTGGCTTGAGCCCTAGCGGACTTGTGCCAGCTGACCAAGTGACAGCTGCGACAAGAGCTAGTACTTGTGCATATAGCACCGCCGCTTCCAAGTTTGTACGAACTACCGGGTTGATAAAATTAAGAGACAGGAAGCCCCAGGAGTTGTAGCATTATTGCTACAATACTGGGGCTCACCACCATGATCTTATTGAATTAGTCCCTAAACTCATGAACCATTTAAGAGTTCTATCCTTCAATGTTGCCGAAAAAAATCTTAATTTTTGAGTGTTCAATAAGTAACCATAAGATCTACAAATAATTTCAAATTCAAAGAGAAAGGTTTCTAGATTCTCTGACCTTAGACCATGAAATTTTGGAAGAAAAAATGGAGGGGAGTTCTTCATGTGCACATTGATATTTGTATCTTGAATGGGAAATCCGAGAGGATCTTCCTCATTGTCATCTTGTCCATCCATTTCTTCTACATTATTTTCCATCTTCTTCTTCTACCTGCAAAAGTGAATGGTGATGTGGCTCTTATTGCACCACGTGATTAAATGGGGGGGTGGGTTGGTGTTGGAGATTTTTTTTGTTTTTATGATTGAATGAAAACACTAATGCAATGCACTTTTCTAAATTTGAAATAAAATATGCCTAATGCAATCATGTTTTGTTTTTGCAAAAAGTAAAAAGAAATGAATCAACTATGGAAGAAAACAATGCATACTTTGACACCTCCCCAGCAATGGCACCAAAAAGTAATGAGCCTTGGTATTGCAACAAGAATGCTGCAACTCCCATGGCTACCAACTTTAATTATCAACCCGGGGTTCATACAAACTTAAGAGGTGTCGGCACTATATGTGCGACATACAATGTGTCCTTCCTTTGTTGTCATGATGTAATGGAGTGCATGTACTAAATTTAAATCCTAAACTAATTGAAGAAAATGAAATGTTCGAAATGGAACCTTAACCTATTGCAAGAAAGAAAGTACAAGGAAAGAGACAAAAATTAAATGCTAAATCACACCATTTCCTAATTAACTGCCAAGAAACCATGCTTTGCAATAATGATAAATTATCATGAACCAAATGCTACTATCTAAGCATGGAAGTAAGAAGCATCAAACATCACTAATGTGCAAGTAAAGGAACTGAAATAAATCTGCTTTTGTCTTTTTGTCTTTTCATGCAAAATTAAGTATGCAAACAAATTTCCCTTGGTGATGTGGCAGGTGAATTAAGTATGTTGGAGGCTGGATGGAAGGGTTAGGATATGGTTGGATGGTTTGGGAGACCTTTGGGAACCTTTTGGTGACTTCCTAGAGGTTTTCTCTCAATTCGGCCTCAAAACAGGCCATTTTAGGAAAACCTACAAGATGTACTAGAAACCTACAGGATGATCCCGTAGGAATTACAGTAAACCTCCAGGATATAGCTGAGAGCTAAATGTAAGGTTTTGGAGGTAATGGAAGGCCTAGGAAAGATGTGTCATGGGTAGAATGGAGTAGGAAAATTCCTAGGATCACTCAGAACTCAAAACCAAAGTTGGGAGATGAATGGATTTGCTCAAAAAGCTTGGAGAAGTTTCCTTATGAAAATGATGAAGTTTGCAATGGTTTAAAAACCAAGAAAATCAAATCCAAATTGGGTGGGATGAATTTTTTTATTAACTAGGATGTCTTAGGTCCCTATTCCAATTGGAATCACTCAAAAAGACCTATGTTAACCCATGCAAAAAAAATAAAAAACATTACTAGTTGAAAATCTAGAAATTTGAGAACTAGAGAGCTAGTAAATCTAAACAATGCCTAACCAAATCAAGTGAAAATGCAATGGGGTACCTTTTGTTATGAACTAGAATATTTTTGTGATCTAATTCAAGTGGAATAAATTTGATTGAAGCTCATTAGCATGTTGTAAGAAATAGCAGAAATTTATTGTTCTTTGCTAAAAAGGAGGTCCAACAATCTAGATTTGGGAATAGGAAGACTAATCCAAGCAACTCAATGATTATTATGAAATTCCAAAGATTTTCAAAGGATCAAATAATGTTTGTAATTCTGAAAAATAACTTACATCAACCATTTAACTCAATCCTACAACAAGAAATCATTAATACTAAATGTAGAAATAGAACGAAATAAAAACTAGAGATGCATGTGAATAAGCAGTGAAAAGAAGGAAAGAAAATGATACAAAAGGGCTATGAGGTTCCTGGGATGGCCAAGCCGAAGTAAACTCAGAGACCTATGGAGGAGAACAAGATTTAGAAGCTGAGCATGAAACTAATATTCATTATTTTCATCAATATAATTACATTCCTGCAAGAAAATACTTGGTACTTATAAAAAATGATTAGGGATCATTTCCCATGAATGGAGGAAGCTTTCCTCACCAAAATCCCTTGATTAGTGGATCTAGTCCCCAATACTAGGAATTTGCATTAAATGGTAGTGAACACATTCCTGGATTTTCTCAATCATTCCCAGAGGCAAATTTGGCTTAGTGCTTATACAAAATGATTAAGAATCATTCGCCATGGATGGAGGAATCTTTCCCCACCGAAATCCCTTGATTAGTGGATCTGCTCCCTTGATTAATAGAACACATTCTTAGATTTTCTCAATTATTGGAGTTCCACAATTTGTGCCATAATTCCATAATATCCTGTTGAGTTATTATTTATTATTGATCCTCCAGTAGTGGGGAACAAGTCCCTAAATTATCTCCTCCTCCAACTCTTCATAATCTTCCCAATATTCTCATAATATTCCGCAAAATATAAATAATATTAGGCACAAATATTAAATTATTCATAAACCTTCCTAATGAATATAATAAATTTTAAAATAAATTACCTAATGCAAAAAAAGAGGTTTAATGTGCTGAAGGATGGTCATATGCCTTAATTTATGTTTTAAATTAGAGACATGGGCCTTAATTTATGTCTAATTTAGAGGCCCAGCATACCCCCCTGCTGAAAGTGTTTCTCATCCTCTGAGAAACTTAGTGACCTCATTGTGCCTCATCCGTGGCCCGTGTGGCTTTTCTCTTGTGCATTAAGAATCTTGGTTGTAAGCTCTACAACGACAATCCCAAAAACATATTTGTTCAAAGAAAAATCATTGTTTCTTGAGACCATTTGCTTGCCTTCTTGCCCTTTATTTAAGATGGGTTACATATGTTGTTAATGGTGTCACTGTCTGTGTCGACTACTCTGCCAGACATCAGACAAACCTTTCACTTGAACCTTTCTATAATAACCATCACACTCACTTCGAACTGATATGTGAGTGTTGTACGTGTTATCTTACCCTTTATGATGTGACTACTGCATCCAAGTGGACTACTCTGCCCGAAGAAGTGCATGTCCTTTGTGTTGTGCGTTCCTAGCTGAGTTGGGATTGATCCCTTTCAACCTAGAACTCACCTTCACCCCCTTTTCCCTTCGAAGTGTTGGAACCTCTCATACATCTTCCTTGAATCACTACATCAGTCACACCCTTGTTGATGACAAATTTATTCTACTTGCCTCTGTGCGACACTGGGGTCAAGGCATTACCTTACTACCCACTGTTGGGACTCCTACATCAAAAGGTCTGAGGTCTAATTGGGACTTATTTTTGGGGAGACCCCCTTGAAATATTGGCAGGTCCAACACCATCAACACCTCCGTAAAGGTATCTTTGTAGTGGTGGGAAAATAAGTTTGGAATATTTAAACCTTTACCTATATTTGTTTCCATTCTTATGAATGTATGTGACAATGTTCCTAATTTGCTAGCACTACAGTGGATTATTCCTCATTATAAGATTATTCATTTGTATGAATGTGGAGATGATCCCTTATAAATTTGTGATCTTTTGAAGTTATAGAACAACAATAATATCCTTCAATTGCATCAACTCGTGAATGTGGGTTGGCTACTAATGTTGCTACCCTTGACTCTACCTTCTTAGTATCCCAATACCAAAAAAGGATTGTCTCAATAACATCATCATCACTTTTAGTTAACATTCTTTGGCTCCCAAAATGTTTAAAAGTAATCCTTAGAAATAGCATTATATTTTTAGTACAACCTATCCTTGGGTAAAAATCAAATTTTTTGTCCAAATGATGGAGGCTACATCCACCATGTACCAAGATCATGTCAAAAGGTGCTTCCCTCAAACCAATTATCAGAGTAAATCAAAGTGGGAGGAATTATTCATAAAACAAAACCATTCGATCCAAGAAATTTACATATAACATACATGGCCCAAAATTTTAGGTAGAAACATCGTGGCTAAAACTATAATACAATATCCAAGAGGGGAAAGGGATGCATCCCCTTCAAAACATTGTAACACTTCCTTCACATGAGAGTTCGAATGGAACCCTTTTTCACCTTTCTTAAGACTTAGGATTGATCTTTAGTCATGACCCTTTACCTTTGCTCAAAGCTCTTTTTCGTCAGAGGAGTTTCCTTTCTATAGCCCCTCATGACCAAAAATCATAACTATAGTTCTAAGATCTCATAATTTTTGTGAGATTGCATTTTCAAAAACTCTTGAGAGAATACTCCTAAGATGGAGATTTTGTCTGTTTATTGTCACATTTCATTTTTGTTTGTGGCAATTGATGAACCTGGATCTAGAATATCGATAATTTCATATCGAGCCACCTTATAAACCTTCCAAGGTAGGACCTCCAAGAGTTCTACCCAAATACAGGAACATTTCTTGTTGCTTATCATGCACCAAAATCTTTGTCTTGCCAAATTAAGTCTATGTCAACCCTTGACTTCTGTTGCTTTTGTTGACCTCTAAGTCGACAATATCTCCATCTTTTGCTAGTTGCATTCCCATCACTCACCTCCAAAATCTCAACCTTGTCCTTTTGACTTTTTCAAATCTCCAGGACCAAAATTTACCCATCAATTACTGTCCCTCTTTCTATTGTTTGTAGCTAATATTTCTGTCCTAGCCTCGACACTTTTGATCTAGGTCACTCAAAGAAATCTCTAAGATGGATACCTTTGAGAACTCCATTATGAGACATAATAATGTAAACTTTGAAACAAGAATTGTAAACTCAAAACGAGAAATCTAGCCAAAAAACCTCCAAAAAACATGAGAAAACAACCCAAAAATGAAAATTATGTATTCCGGAATAGTTTTTTTTTTTTTTTCAAGGGTAATTTTTCAACATTTTTTTAAAATGGAAGTAAAAACCATTTTTTTGTGCAAAAGCGATGAAGAAAACACATTGAAAATGAAAAGTGTTGACGTTAGAATAACATTTTTCTTTCGGGGTACAATTTCAACATTTTTAGGAATGGAGTTAAAGATAAAATAATGGGACCCAAAAACCCTTAAAATTCTAATAATTTTCATGCATGTATTTGAAGATGAAATATCATGACTCTAAAAACCCTAAAATTCTATTTTTTTTCAACCATAGCATTAGATAAAAAAATATCATAACTCAAAAAACACTTAAAATTTTGACAAATTTTCAACCATGGAATTTAAAAGCCTGAAGGTTTCAACATATTTCAACCATGACATTTTGAACAAACTAGATGACTAAAAAAACTTTAAAAATGAACACTATTGGGTCGCAGAAGCCCCGCGCAATGGTTAAGGGGTGCGAAGTCAGACATTTTGGGTAAAGTTAGGGTAAAGACTCCACTGAACGCATGGAGCGCGAATTGTAATAGGTTGAGTCAAAGGGTAGTCTGCCCAAAAACAATGTAAAGAAATGTAACTAGGGTCGACCTGCGCAGGGGGTCACAGGCCAAGGGAGGGTATAAATAGAGTGAGGCTCTATGGGTAGAGAAGGGTATAATTTTGATGGTATGAAATGTAATGGGTACTTGAGGTAGAGAAATTGAAAGCATCTGTAAGTCTGAGACGAGGGATAAGGGTAGCAACTAGAGGCTCTGTAGCTATGTGTGTAGAGGCCTGGAAAGTGCGCAGCTGTGTGCGCCGATCCCTGCAGCTGAATGCGTAGGGCAGATCTGAATGTATTAAAAATAAAGTGGAAATAAAGATAAGTTTCTTCTGAAATTTTGTGTTTCTTCTGAGCTGTCATAATATCTGTTTCATTAAATCTGCTTATGGTTCAAATGAATGTAAATTTGGGTTCACTTTTATGCGCGAATCAGTTGTGTTGATTAAATGTTTTCTTAAAGACCTTGGTAATTGGTAGCTACTTCATCTAATAAGAGAAGCGCACTAATAAGAAAGAGATAATCACGCTGGATTTGTGTGAAAACCGAGTAGCATGGAGCTATAAACTAGTGCGCGAAACCTCCAGACCACACCTAGACATCCCTAGGGTGCAGAAACCTGGTTCCAGCACCCTCCCCTGCTACCTCGGGAGAGACCTCAGTCTGGGCTCTGCAGGCTGTTGCCGCAAGGGCTAGTAGCTGTGGGATTTGTTGGGATAAATAATTCTTCCAAACCTGGGTCAGGCGCATATAACCCAACAAATGGTTCCATTGTCGAGACCGAGATCTGCCTAAGGGGTGTCTAATGTGGGAACACTGGAATCCTACAAAGAAAGAACTCGAAGATTGGTGGGATCTGAAGCTCCACGAGTTTGCGGTTCAAGAGAATAGGAACTCGGGGATATCAGAGGAACAATGATTGGATCGCTATATATTCACAAACATACATGAGATCTTCTTTGTAACATTCCTGATAGAATTGTATGAGTGGATCGTGAAGTTAGCTGATAGCGTGGGGAGGTGCAGATTGGACCAGCCCATAGTGTGGACTCTGGAACTAGTGCGAAGGATGGAAGCCACCGAAGAAAGACTTGCGCAAGTGGTAGACCACAAGTTAGATCAAATCATAGGGGGATTTATCACTGAATTCACGATAGATACAACCGTAAGTGACAGTGAAGCAAAAAGGCACTTTCTCCAAGGACTGCGAGGTAGGTACATCAAATCATTGAATACTTCGATTAAGATGCTGTTGTGCGAAAAACAAATTTTGCGCATGTATTGATGTCTGGGGTAACACGGAGTGGAAAGGGTTATCGAAGAACAGGAGAAGTAGAGAACAACCCGTTGATTTCTGTCTCGCAGGAAAGCGAGGAGGATCTTGCTAGGTTCTCGCCAGGAAGTGCGGTCTGATTGATTAAAGAACACTTCCCATTGATACCACCTCCGTCTACATTGCCACCCGCTTCACTCACGTCAAGTCCATCCACACCAACACCCTCACCACCTCCTCCACCAAAAGCTGAGATGGAAATCGCAATCAAATTACCAACATTTCAAGGTGTAGGGAATGAAGAGCCAAGTCGATTCTAGTTTGTGATAAAATTTGTATGGGATGCGCAAGGCATAACAGATGAAAACATTAAAAAGGCCACGCTGGTCAGTGCACTACAGGACTGCATGCTGACATGGTACATAAAATACTCAATCGACCATCCGAATGAGGGAATAGTGGCGATTCAGGACGCGATGAATAAAGAGTTTGGCCGACCAAATTCTAAAGTCCAGTCGGTCATTGGATTTAAAGAGATAGCAATGTTGCCTGGTGAAACTCCATGGGATTTGGACCAGAGATTAAAGAGTACTATTTGCAAAGCTAACATGACCCTAACAGATGGCAACATTACGCATGGTTTGTGGTGTCCTTGATGCCCCATTTGAGGACGACTTTGTCACAGCATATGATCTCAACCCAAGCTGAGGTGGTGGAGACAGCAATGAGGTTACACGCAACCCCAATACTGGACCCGGGGTTGGGAGATCAGCAAATCCATGCGCAACTTCAAAACTTGAGCTTGGAAGTGCAGAGTCTGAAGCAAGGAAGAGTGTCCCGACTAGAGGTATGATCGGAGGTAGGCTGTATTAGATGTAAGAGCCAAGCGCATGACAAGGACCATTGTCCAGTTTTCTCAAACCATCTGACAGAAGGAGGATTGATGCCATTAAAATTGGAGGTACAAGCAGGGTCGAGTGCTCCACCTGTACTCTGGTGCGCAATTTTCCAGGTAGGAGGAAAGCATGCCATGGATACATGCCACCTATTTCCAAACTCATGACAACCCCCTCAACACTTATTTTGTAACTTTTGCAGAAAAATGGGTCACAAGGAAAGGGATTGCTGCATGATGATGGATCGACCATCTATGTATAAGATGCAAATAGAGACGCGCGGATAGTTCCCGGCTGCACCATTTGTGCATGGGGTATTCCTGATAGACAGATCGGGGCGCAGAGGATGGGGGCCTGGACAAGGCCGTGGATAGTTGATATGTTATAATTGTGGTGGATAGAGACATTACACTCGGAATTGTACGAATCCAACTAAAGCTTGTTGTTTGTCATGCTACCAGTTTGATCACGATGCAGTTGATTGCCCTACGTTGATCACTCAATTACGGGAAAAAGGAATGCTCCCAGCCAGCCCCACCCAGAATGTCTAGATGATGAAGGATGAACCTCGCACTGAAGACCCCAACATAAACATGATGCTCAGAAGTGGCACAACTATAGGGGAAGATAAGGTGATGAAGTTAGAAGAGGATATGTGGGTTCCTAAGCCTCCCGCGAAACAACTAGAATTTGATTTGGCGCAAGCAAAAGAAACCTTTTTGGAGGCTAAGAAAATTTTTGCAGAAGCATCGACTTCGAGTAGTAAAGCCAACTGGAACTGGAACAAGAAAGGTCTTTGATAACTACCTTCTTAGAAACCTGTATGAAGCTCTTAAGGGATGCTAATGCAGTGAAAGGGTTACAAGAATTAATAAATAGATGTGCTAGGGTAGACGAACCGTGCCTGATTCACAAATTGGGCAAACAGGTTTTGTGTACCAGTCGGGAGATGCAACTGATTGTCCAGATTGGCGACTATGAGATGGAATAGGTCGTGTTATATCTGGGGTCTGACGCAAATGTCCTACCAAAGCAAACTTGGGAACACATGGGCAGGCCTATGCTACAATGGTCCCTGATCCAATTACGAATGGCCAAACAACAAAAAATTCTGCCTATGGGAAGGCTGCAAGGGGTTACTGTGGACATCGACAACACTAGAACACAAACAAATTTTGAGGTCATTGAAATCGTGGATGGCAATAATCCATATCCAGCGTTACTAGGGATAGATTGGGCAACGGACATGAACAGAATCATCAACCTTAAGAAATGAAAAATGATCTTTGAAAAGAATTCTCTTTGAGTAGTGATTCCATTGGATCCAGCTGAAGGAACACATTACACTGAACCTGTGCACGACAACGACAGTGATGGGGAACTAGATTGTATCTATCAGCTCATAGCACGAGATTAGGATAGGGTGAATCCAATAGCGGATGGTCGAATCTCCTGGGATTGCGATAGCTCTTGCACGTCGGATTCGAATGAAGAGATTTAACAATGGAAAAACTGGCTGCATGAAGTAACCACATTAAATTGCAATAGGATGGTTGCAACGGGAGTCTTAGAACCATCCATGGAGGAAGCTAAAAAACCGATTGCCTCGGTGAGATTACAATCAGGTGCGCCGATATTGTTTGTGGTAGCTCCCCGAATGACCTTGGCTTCAACAAAAGGGGCAGTCGTACTAAAGAAAAGGAAAAAGCATGGAGGTCGCAGATAGGTGCAGGCACAAGTGGCCAGACAAACTAAAGGAAGCATGCTAAAGCGAATCTGATCACTAGTGGCTGACGACAGCATTTGCAGGGACTAAAGGGGTAGCCCACATCGTAATCGTCCAGTGACACAAACCTCTTGGAAGTTGCAAATACCGTGGCTTAAATGGGCCTACAGTAAGCGATGGAAGAAAGCTCAGAGGAAGCCGGATAGCTGCAGGCCTGGCGTAGGGTCGAGAGACCAAAGAGCGATATGTGGGAACGGATTCAGCAGAATTTCACACTGCAACACTCACAATAGCATAACCCCTTGACGCCTAAGGCAAGTCGGACTGCTTAGGAATACTATTAGGGACGACCGAGCTAGGACCCTGCTATCATGGCTACGCACACATCCTTGGAGTGAAAAAATGGCTACCCAAGTGACCAAGTGGTGCTCACAGGCCGGGTTGGAAGGGATATTACAACAATGCACCAGCGGTGCAAACACCTGACTAGGGGACGACGCTACAGTCTCAGTGCCCCGAGCAGTTGAAAGAAGGCATGGGACTATAAACAAGTCTGCAGAAAGCCAATCTGGTGAAGCACTTTCCCCCCAATCACAACAGCATCCGAGGGACTGCGCTACCGCGCGAACCAATCCAAAGATGAATGTTAACACCACTATTCATGACTAGGACGTTATGGTATGGCAGGCAGGAGCGCGCGGCAGACCTTTAAGGCGCGGGTTGCGAGTCAAATCTGCTAAGATCTGCCAAGAGAACATTAGCACTATGCTAGAAAAGGAGGGAAGAAAGATGTTCAAACTTTTGGTTTTATTTTACAATCAAGGCATGACACAAGCATATTGGCACTATACATCAGAGTGGAGTAGCAAGAAGTCGGTTCCTAGACACCTCATGAGTACTATGGCTAGAACCTGAGCATGATTTGCGGAAGAAATGCAGTTGAATCCGAAAGAGCAAGAAGGCGAGAGTCGGGTGCCAGGGGTTCTGAAATCCCCACGTACACTGCGAAAGAAGAAGACTAAGCAAAAGACAGGAACAGTTTGAGCCTCACCATGGTTCACCAAGCAATCCGTAGTCGATAAGCGCAAAGCCGTTTCCAACGAGACTGATAAGGATGACGATGCTCTCCAAGAGTTGCTTGAACAGATAGATGCGCAGGCCAAGGAAGAGGTGGATGCATTCCAGCTCCCATCATTACCTTCATATCTTTCTCTGTGGTGAGGGTCCACCAAGTTACGCAAGGACTTAGACGTTGCGAAGGCTGAGCTTCAGGCCCCACTTCTTCCAGATGACATAAGGTTCGAAGGCTTGCTGTTGGGACGCGTTTTGAGCCTCAAGTTTGAAGATTGGGATCTAGCCGACCGTGATAAGTTCCCTGAGCTAGCCGAAGACATGTTATTGCCATGGGTCTGGCTACTAGGTGTGGAGAAGGCAGACAACCTCAACCTCAGATGGTTACCCCATTACCACCGCCTGACTATTACCACATTTGTTACCCGAAAAATACTCTATCTGGTACATTATGGGTTCCTATGGTTGGAAAAGCTAATCTCGATCACAGTTGAGCTAATCCACTAAATAACGCACCTACCGCTGAAGGGAAATGATCTCGTTGACACCCCAAGGGACCAGTAACGAGGTAGGGCTTGCTGAAGAAACAAAAACATGATATCAGTTGGAGAAAGGTAAGCACAGATATGTCATAGCTAGCATCAACGACTGAGCCGTCCAAGTGGCTACCCAACTCCTCGCTTGTAAGCTCATGAGGAAATGTCATGCACACAAAGTACCCACTTCTGTCATTGTGTTGGCTGGACAGTGTGCTGAAGGGGTTCAGTTCAATTGGGCACAATTATTATGCACAGGTAAGACATTTCACTATGCATGGTTGCTTTTGTCAATTCTCCATGTTATAAGCAAGCTATAGCAGGATGGCTAGTTCCCCAGCATTACAGATGACCTCCCGGAGGTAGTGCGGTATATGGCATTGGGCAGTACCAGGGATGCAACAAGGGTTTCCGCATTTCGCGCACTCTGGATCTCTATGGAAGGAAGCATAAGGACAAGGATTGCTCAATGACCACAAATGTCTCCCATGATCTATAATAATTTCCAGAGCACGACTGAGTTTAAAGCCGATATGCGTCATTTGTACATCTGGGTACGGAAGGATTCAGAATAGTCCTAGGTCGCACTTCCTTTCATGGCAACAAATGAGGCAATCTAAGCAGTTTTGGTAGTGTGGCCACTTGAATTGTGTGCCCCAAATAAGGCCATCCTCAACCAACTTGCCACACAAAAGCAAAAGAAGGATAGGCAATAGCAACTCATGCACCTGGCAGAAAAGGCTAGTTGGGAACAATAGATCGCCTTGCAGGAAGATGTGACTAAGGATCCACCAGTAGAAGAAATCACGATAGAACATGTATTGAAGTCAGACTAGGAAACAGAGATGCAGGACCACGCAGACCAGGGCAAGTGATCGCGTAAACAGGACTCACCAACTACCCGGAAAAAGTCCAAAATAGCGAAGGCTTTGGAGAAAGAATTCACAGCGAGTCCTACCGCTACCAGTGCCTTGCCCACTCTAATTACAGAGGAAATGATTGTGTTGGGGAGATCAGGATGAAATTGGAGGTAATGCAGGTGTGCTCTCTAGGTAGGGTCCTCCTCGATGACAATACAAGTGCAGCTGAGTTGATGGTGTACACACCCACACCGAATACTCTATAGTTGCCAGCCAATGCTATCCTAGCCAAAAACATTGGTGATGACCATAGTTGGGAGTTAAATCTGGATGCCCTACCTGGGGGGTCACTCTACCAACTACAAGATGGAATCACTAGCTAACTTCAGGCTAGGGAAAGTCGCTCCCTTCACACTTTAAGGGAGAAAAAATCTGAGTTAGAATAGGTAAATCTTCAGCACGCTACCTTGGTCAAACACTATCGGGACGTTGAACAAGCTGTAACAGAAGCATGCAGCACAATTTTGGTGTTAGATATCCTCGTGGACCTTCCAACTGTTACCAAGGTTCAACACATTGCTGAAGGAGCCTGCATGGCCCAAGAGGCGGCTGCTAAAGCACAGGGGGAGCTTACTCAACAAATAGCAGATCTCAGACTACAAGCGCAACAACCATTGGTAGACCGGAAACAACGTCACGCAAAAATTCAAGCAGGCATAGAAACGATGAGGTGTGTTGTCTGTGAATATTTGGGGCTCTTAGACCAGTCGATTGGTATACTTACATCTCTCCAAGAGGACCCCACCATACAATGCCTAGAAGCTGAGGCACGTGCACTACAACAAGCCTATGATACAACTCGCAACAATGCACAGATGATCGCTCTCACATAACGGTTGGCTAAAATGCGGGAGGCCCAGGCTCTCAAAATGGATGTTGCACGACAATAAGAGGCAGAGCTTAAAGAATGCATTCAGCCTTGGCTCGATGAAGTGTTTGTCGTCTCTACAATGATTGAGGGCAAGCTAGAACATATGCAGGAAGTATGCGATTCCGAGCAGGCGAATCCGACTGACACGGATGCATCTATGACTCGGGTGGAACAGGTACAATAGATCGTTGTAGAATTTGTTGAAGAAATAGGAATTGTGAAGAGGTTAGTATCCAACCTCCATGAGAAGATCACCATGCTAGCCGAGTGACTTAGAACGAGTCATGATTATTGTGTTGGGGGACTGTTGGGTAGCGGAAGCCATGCGCAATGGTTAAGGGGCGTGAAGCTGAACATTTTGGGTAATGTTAGGGTAAAGACTCCGCTGAACGCGCGGAGTGCGAATTGTAATAGGTTGAGTTAAAGGGTAGTCCACCCAAAAATAATGTAAAGAAATGTAACTAGGGTTGGCTTGCGCAGGGGGTCGTGGGCCAAGGGAGGGTATAAATAGAGAAAGGCTCTATGGGTAAAGAAGGGTAGAATTTTGATAGTATGAAATGTAATGGGTACTTGAGGTAGAGAAATTGAAAACGTCTGTAAGTCCAAGTCGAGGGATAAGGGTAGTAGGTAGAGGCTCTGCAGCTGTGTGTGCAGAGGCCTGAAAAGTCCACAGCTATGTGCGCGGACCCCTGCAGCTGAGTGCATAGGGCAGATCTAGATGTATTAAAAATAAAGTGGAAATAAAGAT
>APFE031450879.1:59934-112162 GCA_000404065.3 Pinus taeda
TGTGGAAACCTAGTTCCAACACCCTCCTCTGCTACCTCGGGTGAGACCTCAGTCTGCGCTCCACGCGTTGTTACCGAAAGGGACGGTAGTTGTGGGATTTTTTGGGCTAAATAATTCTTCCGAACCTAGGTCAGGCCCATATAACCCAACAAACACCTAAATTAAAGAGTCATTATTGCAAGAGTAATTTTTATTTTAAAGGCTAAAAATATCTTTTTTCAAATCTTAGCCTAAGACAACTTATTCCATTGCAACAAAAACATAAAAATAAACCATTGAAATGAAGTATCCCCTTTTAATTAGGCATTAAAATTGCAACATTTTTTTAAACTATGATATTAATCAAATAATAACAATAAATAATATCATGGCAATATCACTGTATAATTTACAATTTGAACATTAATTTCAATTAAAATATCCATACTTGTAGATTGAATGAAACATAAATTGTTTTACTAAGTTATTGCTTCATTGTGGATATTCTAAATTAATGAATTCACCATAATTAAAACATATAATCCAACAAACATAGAAATGACTTATAACTTCATGTAAGATCATATGGAAGTTAAAATATTTATTTCAAGTTACCATGCAAACATAATTTATATAAAATGTCTTAGACAATTATTCAAAACCACTCATATGCTCTGGCACACCATAAAAATTTACAAAATATTAAGATGAATGACTGGATGTAGATGAAGATGACCCATATTCTTCTCTTTCATCAACTGGTGCCCCATCTGAATCAACACGCATGCCCAACATTTTAGGTTTCAAAAGTCTTCTAGATCTACAATTGGGTTCAACAGACTCCCAATTTTAAGAGGTCTATGTAGCGACGATTTATATTTGTACCCTTTCTTTTTCTCTTTCTGCTAATATTTTTATCAACTACCATCTCTAGCTTGTACACATTATTGGATGGGTGTGTTTTCTGGTATACCAATGTACTTCAACACCTGCAATATCTTCATTCTATTTAATGACCTTTATAACCTTGGCAACCTAGAATGGATAGCCATGTGGATCTCCATCTTCTAACAATGTGATCATGCAACCCTCCTTAACATCTTGTACATAACCCCTATAAAGGTCTTCCATGGCTTCACGTTGTGCATGAGATCTTATGGAACCAATATAGATGTTTCTTTCCTCTACCTGTGAAGAATTGATAATACCTTGAGACTGTTGTTGTTTGACAATGTTTCTCTCCTCATGTTCATTTGAAGCATTTTGTGGCCAAATAAATGGAGTCTTCAAAAGTATATCTTCATTTGTTGATCTTGAAATGATATCACTTTTATTATTAAAAAAAGACTCTCACCAAATAGAATCAACAACATCAAAGTACTCATATGTAAATCTAATATTTTTTTTTAATTTCTTCCAGGCATTCAAAATAATTTATCTCTCTCTTCTGCTTTCGTGCATTATGAATTTCAGCAACTGATTGTAATAACAATATTTTTTATGAAAATATTGGACGATCTAGAATGAGCTTATAAAATTCCAAACTTGATGATGACCCATATTCTGCAGTAGTTGAATACTTCATGCCCTATATAAGTGTTTTCCCATCAATTTTTTTGATACGAAATTGATGTTGGAAGCTAATTTCATTAAGTTGTTCAATGCATTTCTCCTCACCATGTGATGTTAATTTGGCGTAGCATCAGATGTTCTATAGCCATAAAAATTGGTGGAGAGGCTAAAGCACATGAGATCTCCAATAACTAGAAATGGTTTGGGTAGATTCTAAAAAGTTAGGGAGATATTAAAATAATTAATATTTTTAATGGAGTCCCTCAGTATAAACTTAGGGAAAATAAAATACTAATGTGAATTAATATAAAACTATGTTAGAAGGGCCCAAAGGTCATGGATCAAGCTAGATATAATCTTAGCCATTGATTAGGAAATTAATCTTGGTCGTTGAATTGTCAACGAGAAAAGTATAAGAGGAGGCTTGAGGGTCACTTGGAGAACACACCGAGTTTATCAAGAATTTGATTTTCTGGGGCAGGGTTTGCTGAGGAAGTCAAAAGACTGATGAAAGATTGCAGTTGAGGGGCAGTGAATACAGAAGCAAAGAGGCAGAGATAGTACCATGAGGATCAATGCAGAAGCCGAGAGAGAGAGACACGGAGCCAGCCAAAAGTTCACACAGAGCCAGCCAGGGCTCATGCAGAGGCAGCCAGGAGTTGTGCAATGCCTCAAGGAGCCAAATTGGGCGACATAGAGGCTCTAAGGGTTGACACAGGGCCTCAAGAGGCTGATGCAGGGAAAGCTAGGGTGACGCTAGGCAAACGTTGGGCCAGAAAGGTCTGACGCAGTCCCTAGAGGTTGGCGTTGGGGTTCTCGTGGGGCAGATTGGAGCTGGGAGTTGTGAGAGTGTTTATCCAGGGTTTCAGACAGAATATTTGCTTCCGAGTAGAGAGGTACTACTGTCGAGATTATTCTCTATTGGGTGAGATGGTTTTGGCACCTAGATTGTATTCAGAAACTGCATAATAATAAAACCCTCAGACAGTTGCATTGGTTTTCCCGCATTGGGTTTTTCTAGGGACATTGGTCCAAAACAACGGTGTCACTTGTGTGCTTGTTTTTTGTTTCCTTCATTTGATGATTTGTAATGTGTTGAGCATACACATGTATTTATTTTCAGTATTTACATGGTAAATAACTTGTTAATTAATGAGAAAAAGTAGGCAGAAATAAATCAGAAAAGTACATGAAGGGTTTCTAATAGTTAGACTTAGAAATTCCAACATGGTATCGAAGTGTGGTTGTATATCACAAGAGAACTAAGGAAATCAGCTGAGCAGAGCAACAACAATAGAAACAATTGTCCTAAGTGACAGAAGTTGTTCCTAGAAGGAGAGAAACAAGGAAGGGTGACGCAATGCCTACATCATCAAGTTTAAGATGGGAAGAGGATCAGCGCAGTGGCAGAGGGGAGCAGACTCGACCTATGCAGTGCCCGGTCATCTTTTTTAGTCAGGAAGGATTGATGCCCATGGCCAGGAGGTGCAGATTTTACTCTTGCTGGGATTATGCAGAGCCTAAAAGATCTAACCTTCAGCTTGCTAGGGATTAGGAGGTTGTGGGTAAGTTGCAGAGTGAATTTGGTGGGGTATTGTGGTTAGAAAAGTACCTAATAAGGCAAGACCAGGGAGGAGAGAATTGTTTCTGAGAATTTCTAGCCAAGAAATCTAGACCAGTAGTGCAACTGCACTAAGGATCATAGTGGGGACATCTCGACATTAGTAGAAGGGTTTCCAAGAGGGAAATCGAGGCTCAGAGGGAATCACACCGAGAAATTCCAAAAGGGAAGTAGAGGAGTAGTGATATGGTAGTGAATGGGGTAAAAGACTAGGATAGATTAGACCAAGCCTCAAACTTCGTATTCTGGAAGGCCATAATCTTATCTATTCTAGATAGGAACCATCTCAAGCAATTCGCCTTGAGGACAATAGTGGTCCCAGTTGACCTGACTGATAACAATAAGTACGAGGATGCAATGGCGAGGGCTGAGAGCATCATCCTTGATGGGGTAAAGGACCATGTAGTACCACACGTTGCTGAGAAGAATACAACAAATGAGATGTGAGAGGCCCCAAAGAAGTTGTGTCAACATACTTCCGTGTGGAGGAAGATGCTACTAGAAAATCAACTGCGGACATACCAAATGCAGAAGGGAGAATATATTGACACCTTCCTTGGTCGATTGAAGGAGATTCGAGATCAATTAACTTCCATAGGGGCCATGCTTGATCAAGAATTGATGGTGAGAACAGCCCTAAATGCAGTCTCAGAAGACTGGGAGGTGTTTTTCTAGATACTGGGTAGGGTGACCCTTCTAGATTGGGAGGAAATGTGGGTGGCTCTTTGCCAAGAAGAGATCAGAAGGCTAAGAAAGGTGGGGAGCAACAACAAGGGGATTAGAATCAAGAAGGAGGAGGAGGTGGATGCTGCCCTAGCATCTGAGGGAAAGCAAGAGAAACAGAAGAAGAAGGACCTCTCCAAGGTCAAATGCTTACACTGTGGGGAACTGGGTCATTATGCGAGCCAGTGTTCGCGGAAGAAGAGCAAGGGAGAGGCTTCTGAGACCAAGGCAGCGCCAGCAAGGGTGGAGAAGGAAGTGGAGACAGATGATGATTGTGCCATGAGTGCTCACACACCACTTGAGTGGAAGTGGGAAGACATTGAGTTGTAGTCAGATGGACTACATGCAATGAGGGATAGGATCCTTGAGGTACCCAACCTCTTGGATTATACCTTGCTATAGGAGCCTTGAAGAGGAGTAGTAGTACTCGCAGATGTCAGTAGAGACGAATGTGGATGGAGTGACAAAGGGAGCCAAAATGCAGGATTCCCAGGACAACGCAAGGCTAGTAATCTGCAACAGTGTGAGAAGCATGGGAGTGTTGCAACAATGCAGGATGTCACAGATAGGTGTGCAATGGTGTGAGATGCATGAAGTTGATGCAGAAACACAGAGGTTAGAGAAGGAGCACTTGTTAGTGACAGAGGGAGCTTCAACATCGAGAGTGTTTCTAGCCTGATGGAGATGTTAGAGTTGGGAGATCAATTACTTACTTCTCAGTAACTGACTTGTAGCGTAGCAGTTAGTAGTGGCAGTGTTATGGGCAACACAATGCAACATGATGAGAGGGGTTGCAATGCATATGTAGTAGTGGTAGTGGTAGTGGTAGGGCCATGGGCAATAACACAGATGCAAAGGGAGTTTCCATACAGATGCAGCAGTGGTAGTGGCAAGACCATGGGTAGCAGTACATGATGCAAAAATGCAGAGGATGTTGGGCAGCAGGCCTAGCATCAACACAGGGACCAATGCCAGATGATCAAGGCAATGCTCAGTGAGGAGTATTACTAGAGCACAGTCCTCGCTAAGAGGGAGTGATGATTTGGGGTATCATCGAATGTGCTCTAGCCATGAAAATTGGTGGAGAGGCTAAAGCACATGAGATCTCCAATACCCATAAATAATTTGGGTAGATTCTAAATAGTTTGGGAGATATTAAAATAATTAATATTTTTAATGGAGTCCCTAAGTATAAACTTAGGGAAAGTAAAATATTAATGTGAAATTAATATAAAACTATGTTAGAAGGTGTTACACAACATTTTTTCACTATCCCTGTACTCCTCGTTCCTTAATCCTGGAGGACCTCTATAGTAGACTCCTCATGCTTTGCCTTCATGAAGAAACTCATGAGCAGATAAATTCTCTTTTGCACCATTTCCCCTTAAAATTTTGTTTTTCCCAATTTACAAGACTAGCGCTAATAGCCTTTGTCCCCCCCACGCCGATGTGTGGAGATTATCACTACTCCTCACGCTGACCAGAGCGATTGGGTTGTGTCTTAGTCACGCCGGTCCTATTATGGAAAGTTTTTTAAATTAGAGCTGAAGCTTCCAGCTCTAGAAGCTTCGTAATGAAAGTCTGGTAAATGGTTTGGCCGGACGGAGTTGAGGATGAAAGTTTGGGCTCCTTTCCCCTATAATGATGGAACTACCTCAAGGGATAAGTCCTTCTCCCATGAGAAGAGGATCCATCTCCCATCGATATTTCCTATATAAACCTCCCTTCTTCCCAAGCACAAACTAGTCACAGTTGATAGTTTTGCTGAGTGTGAGTGTTACAGTGACAAAGTGTTGATGCTATTTTGGAGTAGACAAGCAAGCTATTACTAGTTATAGCTATCTAGTTGTGTGAGGGAGAAGTGTGTTTTAGTTTGGAGTGAAGCCTAAAGGGAAAAGATTTAAAACTATTGTTATTTGAAGCCATCATGGAATGCTAGTAGAAGTGTGTGGGAACCTGGTCTTGTCAGAGGAATACTGAAACATCAAGGTGAATGTTTGTAATCTCTCTTTGATATTGTAATCTCTCTTTGATATTAATATATGCAACTATCAATTGGTTTCCTACATGTTTTGTAATATTACATATTCATGGCTTAATGTTTCTTGACTTGTTAAGTAGGTTGAATTGCAATTTGTTTATTATTATGTTTGCATGATGTTGTTGTTTACTTGTTCTAGGAGCTTGAAGAAAGAAGCTAGAGATTGCTAGAGCGAGCAAGCGAGGACATCATCAAGTAGGATAAGTGACCAAGAGGTAGGCCCTCTTGATTGATTCTAACTTAAGGAAATCTTCCATAGAATGTATTTGTTGTGGCTAGACCCATTATCGGGCTAGAGGAATTCGTTCGTATCTGCACTTATAATTTTACTTCACCACAAATTGGCAACTCCGCTAGGGACCCCAATCCTTTTATTTGTCTTGGATTTCATGATTTTGTGTGAACTTCTCTAGTTCCACTTTTTCCCTTTGGTTCTATTTCTTTCCTCCTGTTTACTGGCCCAAGTCTAAAATTCATAGTAGCACATCTGGTCCTTGTTTCAAATTTTTTTCCTTATCTCCCTTGATCAGTGCGCTTAATCCACTGACAGTCACACTGATCAACGTGATATGCTGAGAAACAGTCGCGCCAACCAGCCTCTGGTGCTTATTGTAAGTTAGGCAGTCGCACTGATTCTTGTAAGTGGAGAATAGGGCTTGACCCTAATCTTGGCTAGTGTGTTCTGCTCTTGTGATTTTGACCCCGTAAGCCTTTTGGGCCATTTTCTCCCTGGCTAGAAAGCTTCATTTAGCTTCCTTGGTTTAGTTCACCCTATGATGTGTTAAGTCTGGCCTTGTTTGAAGTTCTTTTTTATTTTTTCTTTGAATCCCTCGATTGGCGCTATTTTTGGCCAAAAACTCGTGCCGATAAGCCATTAGTGCTAGTTGTGGTACTAGTTAGTCGTGCCGATCGACGCTAATTTTGGCCCAAAAGTCGCTCTGGTCTCACGAGTAAGAAAGAATCAGATTTTATCCCATTCTAGTGCCAGTGTGTCTTGACCCTCAGACTCTCTTCTTCCACCCAGAAGTGACTAGGATTCTTTGTTTGCTTCATTTTCAATTGAATGAGTGAAAGAGTCTCGCTTGTTCTCTTATTTTGAGTGTCACTTTTCTCATTCAGAGCATATATTACATTGCTTGGTTTGTTGATTAAAGCATTTATGTGTTTGGTTTGTTAAATTCAGGGAAGAAGTTGTTTTTAGTTTTGTTTATAATGCTTTGGATTTGATTGATGCTTGTTTGTTCGGAATTGTGAAAATTTTCGTTAAAGTGCTTTACGTGAAAGATTCATTTTGCATTTTAAGAAAAGGAGAACACCATTCGAGTTTACTTAAGTGAAAATATTGCATTAGTAGTGTTATTGAGAAGCTAGAATTGCATCATCCTAAGCATTGGAAATGAAATGAAACTTCTTTTGTTGTTATAGGAAGATTAAATGCATTTAGGAGATTTATTAGAGAAAGATTTCATTCTTTGGTTGTTGCATTGATTTTGTGTTCCCTATCTCTAAATTACTGTTAACTTTCATCGAAGACAAAGATCTCTTTTCTCATATAGCTACATATAGGAGTTTTCAGATGACAATGGTAGGGTCTTGTAATTGAAACCTAATTCAACATCAACCGTTAAAATTTATTGAATTAACCTAAGGAAGCATTGAAACTTAACGCTCATATTTAGATGTCTAGGCTAGAGACGAGTTCTGACGTCTTAAAACTTAATAATTGTCGCTCGCTTCGGAACTAGACAGTGCTAGTACGGATTTGTGCTCCCCATGCCGTCGAGGATATAATGAGAGACCCCCCTAGGCTGCAATTCTTTATACATAAAATCCAAGTCCGTCGCCTTGTAAACATGATACACCGAACATAGCATTCAGGGAGATTGTCTGCCCGTACTTCTTGGTTCATCAGGAAGTATTCTATAGTTCACGGTTACCTGGTAATCCTTTTGCCTAGAATACCTTGAGTAGTCATTTTTTATCTTTCCCAACTCTTTAAATTTGAAAATATCATCGAGTACTTGTCCTTTCGAGCTCATTAATTTCAAAAGTGACTAGAGTCACCTTTCATCCTTTTCTTGACCCTTAAAATAAAAAGGCAAAATTTTGTTTCAATGTCTTAAAATTAACTGCCCACGAATATTCCTGGTTAAATTTATCTTCCTTTGTATTTCTTTAGGGTCGTTTCCAATGGCAACATTTCCAGAGTCTACTAGTCAAGAGTTCCCCTTAGATGGAATCCTTGTCCTTTTTCTTCTTTTGGAAATGTTGGTGCTCCTTATATGGAAGCGTTGTCCCTCCCTGGGTTAACCATTGGTTTAATTGTCTGGTTATTTTCGACCTTGGTGGTCTCGAGTGTCCCAACTCCTGCCCCACTATCTCCTTCATTTGAATCACGTCACGATGATTCTACGGTTGACCCCTTGCCTTCTTCCCCCATTTATTCACCCTCTTCTTCTACTCCGCTTGGTGAAAGTTTGAAATCCAATAACCAGGAGGCTAAGAAGAAGAAGAAGAAGACGAAGAAGAAGAAGTCAAATAAGCGAGAGGCTAATTGTGGAGTTATTACTCCAAAGGCACCCCCTGTTGACAAACCTTCTGATCCTTCGCAGAAGGTAAAATTCCCTTGCATGCTATGTAAGGGTGACCATCTCCTTCGAGACTGTCCTGACATTCCCAAAGTCTTAGAGGTATGGTCTCAAAACCTGAACTGACCATCCCTCTCGACCTCTAGCAATCATGTCAATGTTATGCCTTAAACTAATGATGGTAAGAAGAAGGGAAATATTATATTCCCCTATAGGTTATGTGAAGGAGAGAATCTTCTTCACCTTTGTCCTCTTATGGATAAAGCTTCCAAAGTTTTGGAAAACCTTGCAGCTCCTCAACCCCAACTTCCTGTTGGTTATCAGAGGCTTTCTTCTAACCCTTTCCCGGTTGGTAAAGAGATCAACTTGGATTCATCTCTTGCTCATCTTTCTCTTCGTGAGCGAGACCATATTATGTCTGTTCCCAACCAACCATTGGTCAAAAAGAGTGTTGAATTGGCTCTGCCTTCCATTGCTCACTCTGTTCCCGAAGAGAGTGTTGATCATACTGCTCATGTTCTTCTCATTTCCTTAGATTCTCATGAATCGAAGAGTGACCCTCCTGTCCCAGTTGTTTAGGAGAGTCCTTCTCCTATTCCTATACAGCATGGGGGCAATCATATGATGCCCCCACCAAGTAGTTATGTCATCTCTTTCAATTGGGGTCCATTGACTACTTTCCGCCTCCCATCTTATGTGCCTTTCTAGATCACAGTATAGGCCTATAACATGGTAGTACCTGGCACTATATTAGATGAAGGTGCATCTGGTAGCATCATGTCTTCTACTACTTTGCTAGCTTTGGGTTCCCCACAGCTTGTGCCTATCACCCAGAATCTGTTAGCTTTCAACAGAGGACCCAGCCAACCCTTAGGGATCCTCCCAAAGTTCTCTATTACTTTGGGGGGAAATATCGTCTATATAGATGTGATGGTAGTCCAAGATCCCTTAGATTTCAATCTTCTCCTTGGATGCGACTATGTTTATGTCATGGGAACTCTTGTTTCTTCACTTTTCTGTGTGGTTTATTTTCTACATGAAGGGAGAATAGTGACCATTGATCAATTGTCATTCATTGATCACCAAATGCCTCCTTTGCAACCATCACCCCCTATCAGATCTTGTTTGCAAGCAGTTCCTTCCTTGCCATAGGTCAATTATGTGGTTAATTGTTCCGTCTTTGCATCTGCTGATGATCACACAGATGGTGTAGTACATTATGTATTGGGTGCATTGGAACCCAATTTGTCTATGGTACCAATTGACATGTATTCCTCCCAGAGCGTGGTTCTTCCATCTAGTGAAGACCTCTTGGGAGTCATGTTCTCGTATGGTTCATGAACAGATGCATGAGGATAGTTCCTGGTCTCATGTCAACCTTATTAAAAAATGAAACAAAGAGTCATGAGGATAGTTCCTAGTCTTGTGTCAACCTCATTAAAAAATGAAACAAAGTATATGAGCATAGTTCCTTGTCTTGTGTCAAGCTCGCTAAACAATGAATCAAGGAGTTCGAGCATAGTTCTTTGTCTTGTGTCAAGCTCGTTAAAAAAATGAAACAAGGGTCCCGAGGATAGTTCTTTTATTGTGTCGACCTCGTTAAAAATGAAACAACTCTTGTTTCCAAATCGAGTCTTTGATTAAGATCTCCTAAAATCCAAGTCGAGTATTTCCAAGATCTCGAAAGTGAACCTTCATTCCATCCACCTAGTTGTTTGAAATGAAGATTGGGGGGAATGTACTTCGATTGAGTCATTATGCTGGGGGCATGAAAAATTATAACAAGCATAGTTTTTAGTTTCAAGCTTGTGTAAACATGAAACTGAATCCAAGCAGAGTTCTCCATGGTTCAAGCTTGTGTAAAAAAATGAACTCATCCCCAATTTACATCTCGTGATTGCCGTTTTTATCAGCTAATTTCTACTATATGAGCCTTGGTTGTTTCATTCCATCGCCACCTTCTCTTTGGCTGATCATATGCTTTCACTTGGTTGTTTTTCCTTTCTTTAGGAACCACAATGATGAGTGGTTTTGTTAGCCAACCTCTTGACCATTACATGTTTTGAGCAATTCCACCATTGCCGAAACTAGTTGCTACCCTTTATACCACTTGTTCCTCCAGGACGAGTCACCTTTAAGCTCTTTTTTGACTCGTAAAAGATGAAAATATTGTCGAGTATTTTTTTCCCTTTTTTACTCGTTAAAGAGAATAAAATGGGGGCTTTGCTTTCAAGCTCTTTTTCAACCCTTTAAAAGTGAAAAGATAACCAAGCCCTTGTTGTTTCGAACTCGTTAAAGGTTGTGAAATGTCATTTACCCAGCATGTTTTCTACCTTTTCGGGCTAGGAGGCACTATTTACAAAAAAGGTACTCCTTGATTGAAATGGTCAAGCGGTTCTCTCAAGTATTGTTTTCTACCTTTTCGGGCTCGAGAGACACAAACATATGAAAAGGAACCATGTGGAGTTTTCTTTTACTTTTCTTTTTCAAAATCTCTAAACATGAAAAGATACCGAGTTACACCTTTGTCGGACTCGTTAAACTATTAAACGACATCAAATTTGTCACCATGACAAACATGAGCTTCTCGTTCCTAGGGCTCGTTAAACTTACTAGGTTGGATTCATCCTAAGGATGAACTTACATTGCAAGGATATGCTATCCTCTTCAAGATTTCAATTAAAAAATAATTGGGGTACTTGCCAGAAATGGTGGGGGAAAAATTTGGAAATCTATCAGTCATGTCGGTAACTCACTCTTGAACATGACACTCTTTGCTTCATGTCGGGTTGGGATGTCCTCCTCTGTATTGTTGAACTTCGTGGGTGTGGGTCGTTCATTTTTTCCTTCCATTTGATCTATGCCATGTCATCATGACCACCGATCCCATGGATCCAAAAGCTGCCAAACTTCCAATTGTGTCACCGATATGTTCAAGAGTTGTCCTTCTGCAGTTACACTTACCTTTGATTCTTTGTATCATCCAAAATCATTTTGCATCCTCTCATTTCACATCGATGAAGTGGGATTCATTATGGCCCTCCTTCAACACGACCGCTTTCCATCGACTTCAACTCATTATCTGGGAAGTTGACCCAAAGACTCCCTTCTAGTACCTTAGAGCTTGCATGCCCTAATGGCAAGTTCTTCGCACTCAACAACAAGTTCACATCATTGGCTTTCGATCGAGTGATTTCATGAGTGTTCGACTTTAGTTCCTGTATTCACATTTCGTGAATTGTGTTGATAGTACCTTGAGGACCATTGTCATTATTCGTGGTTTCTCTCGCGCTTGTTAATAGTTTACATCATTAACTGGTAATCAAGCGACTTTCGAGCATGTTCAATGTCAACACATCCATTCGCATCCTAGGATCTGTACTTTAATCGGGCCGTGTTGGAGTGCAAGAACCTGGACTCAGATCACAAAAATGCCAGGTTGCGAAGTGATGTGAAATGGTTATGTTGATATGCATGTCTCTTTTGGATGGTTGGCTTTGACTAGACCACGAGTTATCATATGTGATCCTTCTCATTATTGGATGGATGCGACCATACCTTGGTTTCATTATGATCCTCTTTGACGGATGGTTGTGCCCATACCTGGATCCATTTACATGATAATTCTCTAGATGGCTGCGTCCATGCCATGATTCATGTATCATTTGACAGAGATCTCAGTTTATGTATATGTATCTGTACTTGCTTACAGGTTTTCCAATGGAAAACTGGTTCCCCACATTGATTTATAAAGCATTTCATCCCTCACTCCAGTGTAGCTTTCATGCTTTAGGGGGCATCTGTTACAAGAATTTTTGTCACTGTCACTGTCCCTGTAATCCCCATTCCTTGATCCTGGAGGACCTCTAGAGTGGACCCCGCATGCTTTTCCTTCAAGAAAAAACTCCCATTGTGTCCCTCTTCATGAGCGGATAAATTCCCTTTTGCACCATTTCCCTTGGAACTTCTGTTTTGCCCAGTTTACAAGATCAACACTAATGGCCTTTGTCTCCCCCACACTGATGTGCAGAGATTATCACTACTCTTCACGCCAACCAGAGTGACTGGGCTGTGTCTCAATCATGCCAGTCCTATTATGGAAATTTTTTTAAATTAGAGCTGAAGATTCCGGCTCTATAAGCTCTTTTTATATGTAACGGAAGTCTGGTAAATGGTTTAGCCAGATGGGGTCGACGATGACAGTTTGGGCTCCTTTCCCCTATAATGATGGAACTAACTCAAGGGATAAGTTCTTCTCCCATGAGAAGAGGATCCATCTCCCATCCATATTTCTTATATAAACCTCCTTTCTTCCCAAGCACAAACTAGTCACAGTTGATAGTTTTCGCTGAGCATGAGTGTTATAGTTACAAAGTGTTGTTGCTATTTTGGAGTAGACAAGCAAGCTATTACTAGTAGTAGCTATCTAGTTGTGTGAGGGATAAGTGTGTTTTGGTTTGGAGTGAAGCCTAAAGGGAAGAGTTTTAAAACTATTGTTGTTTGAAGCCATCGTGGAATGCTATCAGAAGTGTGTGGGAACCTAGTCTTGTTAGAGGAAGACTACAACATCAAGACGAATGGTTGTAATCTCTCTTTGATATTAATATATGCAACTATCAATTGATTTCCTACATGTTTTGTAATACTACATATTCATGGCTTAATGTTTATTGACTTGTTAAGTAGGTTGAATTGCAATTTGTCTATTATTATGTTTGTATGTTGTTGTTGTTTACTTGTTACAAGAGCTTGAAGAAGGAAGCGAGAGATTGCTAGAGCGAGCAAGCGAGGACATCATCAAGAAAGATAAGTGACCAAGAGGTAGGCCCTCTTGATTGATTCTAACCTAAGGAAATCTTCCATAGAATGTATCTGTTGTGGCTAGACCCATTATAGGGCTAGAGGAATTCATTCATGTCCGCACTTATAATTTTACTTCACCACAGAAGGGTCCAAAAGTCATGGATCAAGCTAGATATAATCTTAGCCATTGATTAGGGACTTAATCTCAGTCATTGAATTGTAAATGACAAAATTATAAGAGGAGGCTTGAGGGTCACTTGGAGAACACACCGAGTTGATCAAGATTTCGATTTTCTAGGGTAGGATTTTCTAAAGAAGTCGAAAGAGTGATAAGAGATTGTAGCTGAGGGGCAGTGATACATAATTAGATAGGCAGAGATAGTACCAAGAGGATCAACATAGAATTTGGGAGAGAGGGACGCAGAGCTAGCCAGAGGTTCACGCAAAGCCAACCAGGGCTCATGCAGAGGCAACCAGGTGTTGTGCAGTGCCTTAGAGAGCCTACATGGGTGATGCAGAGACTCTAGGGGCTGATGCAGGGCCTCGAGAGGTTGATGCAGGGCAAGCCATGGTAATGCTGGGAAAAGTTTGGGTTAGAAAGGTTTGACGCAGTCCCTAGAGGCTGACGTTGGGGTTTTCATGGGGCAGATTGGAGTTGGGAGTTGTCAAAGTGTTTATCCAGGGTTTTAGCTGGAATTTTTGCTTTTGACTAGGAAGGTACTACTGCCGAGATTATTCTCTGTTGGGTGAGCCATTTTTGGAACCCATATTGTATTCAAAAACTGCATAATAATAAAACCCTAAGATAGTTGCACCGATTTTCCTGTATTGGATTTTTCCAGGGACATTGGTACAAAAACAATGATGTCACTTATGTGCTTGTTTTTTGTTTCCTTCAGTTGATGATCCATAATGTGTTGAGCGTATGCTTGTATTTATTTTCAGTATTTACATGGTAAATAACTTGTTAATTAATCAGAACACGTAGGCATAAATAAATCAGAAAATTACATGAAGGGTTTCTAACAGTTAGGCATAGAAGTTCCAACATGTGATCCCAAAATAAACCTTCGCATGTCAGTAGTTTCTTCCAACACATGAAAAATAGGCTCCTGGATGTACGATTTCTTAATACATTCAATTAATGATGGTAGGATCCCAATGTCCTTCCTCCTCAATGTTACTGAAAAATGACTGAACATCTAATCAATATGGTCATGAGTGTGCCCAACAAGAAAGAAACCAACCTTTACCTTCTGAAAAATTCTCAATTCAACAAGCATGTTTAGATATCCAAAAACATTCTAATTTTTGTTTTCATGACAAGTGTTTTCCAATTCCAGATAGAAAACTTCTGGAAGATTACTAGACAAAGGAGAAAGCACATAATGAAATATGGTTATTGTCTGATTTGCATCATTATGAATATTTGGAGCTGTGAAGTAAACACTTGGCAACATTTTCCCTTTAAAGACCATGCAATCGGCCAAGTGAAACTGAATTAAATTTTCCTCCTATAAATTTTTTGATGTATGGAAAGAATGTGGTAGAGGTGTTTTCTTTTGGTCCATACCATCAATTATCAGACCCAAATATTTATTTGGATTATCATAACACTTATTTCGATGCTTCTGCAATTTTTTTCCCCTAATCGTGATGCTCTTGAAGTGCTTTAACAATGGAATTTGCATATAACATAAAAGAAACCTATTAATAAATACATTTTCATAGTTGATAACTATACAATTTTTAAAAATAACATTGTGAATGCATAGCTCTTTCTGCTCCTTGACATTTATCCCTTTTTTATTTAAGAGAAGCACATGTACTACAAACCCCCATCATTGTCTTCTTAGCAATATGGACATTGTTGAATTGTCTCCTCCATAACTTCATAAAATATTGATATGTAATAAAATTACCATCTCTTTCAACCCCTTCTACACATTATTTGTATAAGTTGTAGATTTCTCATCTTGAGAAATTATCTCGAATATGTATTGTGTCTCTATTTGGCATACACTCTCCATGCTTTGAAAAGAATTCTTGCATCCATGACAGTGCAATATTTTCTAATGGCTCAAACTCTCATTTATGATGTAATTTTGACTAAAATGTGGAATATTTTTTCCAATTTTTTTGGATTCTTGACAGATGAAAACTACCAATTGAATGAAATATTTTGAAAGCCTTTCTACAAAGAAATAAAGAACCAATTTGATAATCATATCCTGAAAATGTAGATTTCATACACCCTAGTAAATATGAATTTTGCATACTTTTATTCATTGACAAATATATCTTCCTTTTATCCAATGCAAACTTGAAATCCATAAGTTTTAAGCAATCCTTTTGACAACATTCACTTGAAATCAGATTACTGATAGAACTTCTTCTCGTGAGATATTATGTCTTGCCCCTAGTATAACTGGAATATTTTGGATTGATATGAAAATGTCTATTCCTACTCCTAGACACAATATTTGTTGGCAACATCTCTAAAATTTCATCATCCTCTTTATAAGCATTTTCATCATCATTAGGAGGATATTATCCTCACTATGACCATTTTGAACATAGTTAGGAAATTCATCACCATCATTGCTTGGAAAATATTCATTACCATCCTCACCTGCAGGAAATTCTTCAATACCAACATCTGTGCTTTTGAAATATTGACTTGGAGGATATTCTTCATCATCTTCATTCTGCCCTTCATCAATGCTTCCCTGATAGTCCGTAGAATTAGGACTAAGTGGGAAATTTGACTCTCTATTTACTGGAAATTCTTCATCCTACCTTTCGTCACTATTTCTCTCGTAGTCCTTAGGATCGAGACTAAGTGGAAAATGTGACTCTCTATTTACTATAAATTCTTCATCCTTCCCTTTGTCACTACTACTCTCTTAGTCCTTAAGATTAGGACTAAGTGGAAAATATGACTCTCTATTTACTAGAAATTATTCATCTTGCCCTTTGTCACTGCTACTCTGATAGTCCTTAGGATTAGGACTAAGTGGGAAATGTGACTCTCTATTTAATAGAAATTCTTCATCCTTCCCTTTGTCATTGTTGCTCTCATAGTCCTTAGGAATAAGACTAAGTAGAAAATTAGACTTTCTATTTACTGAAAATTATTCATCCTTCTCTTTGTCACTGCTGCTTTCATAGTCCTTAGTATAAGGACTAAGTGGAAAATGAGACTTTCTAGTTACCAAAAATTATTCATCCCGCCCTTTGTCATTATTGCTCTCATAGTCCTTAGGATTAGAACTAAGTGGAAAATGTGACTCTATTTGTTGGAAATTCTTCATCTTGCCATTTGTCAATGTTGATCTCATAGTCCTTAGGATTAGGACTAAGTGGAAAATGTGACTCTCTATTCATAGTGAAAGAATTCTTGTTATAGTCATCATAGAATTGTTACGTGATGAAGATGTTGATGCTCCAGAAAGGTAAACTTCAATATTAGAAGAATCCATGACTTTCAAAAAAAAGATGTTGAATGATACAAATGCACTCTCTCCCAGTGACAATTTATAGCTTAAAGAATGAAAATTTCCCTCCAAAATCCCCCCCCCCCCCACAAAAAAAATATTCACTGAAGTTTCTCCTCCAAAAATTCATTTCAAATATTTCCCTCCAAAATTCCTCTAGAATTTATTTGAAAACATTCCACAAATTGACCCCTACTTTCAATTCAAATTTTCCTTTAACACATTCCTTTCAAAATCTAAAATAAATATGTTACTTAAATTAATCTTTTACTTAAAAATTTAACATTTGCTAGATAACTAAGTTTAGTTTTTTATAATTAATATATCTTTTTTTTTTATCTCACATTTAACAAAAGTTAGTGTATCATATTAGTATTAACTATATATTAATATTTTCTAATTTTAATTTTAATCTCACATTCAAAAAGCGATAAAGTAATCCCATAATATACGTTATACAATAACTTTAGTTGTTACTATTACTTACATCACATCAAGTCTTCTGGAGGTTTCACTAAAAATCTTGGAGGGATTTTCCTAAGGAGCTACATTGTTATCGACAAGACATTCGATGACAGATTTTTGCATTTTATGTTGACAAATATTTTTTTTTCTTTGTCTTGGGGGGCAGCTCAATTCATTAGTTTGAAATTTAGGCCATTGTTGAAACAAGGCAAACCTAAGTTCAAATCCCACTGAGTATAGGTCGTAAACCTCTAGAGATTTACTAGTAGTTACGTGTTAGGTGGGCTTCTAAGTTCCTCCAAGATAACAAAAAAAAACCTATTACATAATTTTTTTTATATTTATTCAAAGAAATAGAATTTATTTTTTGAAATAATTTTATTTTTTAATTGCACCTGGGCCAGGCTTGCCCGCCCCCAAGCTAGGGGGTCGTTGTGTCGCTGGCGTGGGCTATTGTTCCAGGGTGTGCACCCATCACAACAACTTGCCAGGGGGCCGCTGTGCCATAGGCAGGAGCCACAAGCACACTCGTCCACATGCCCGCATCACAACAACCTGCCAGGGGATCGTTGTACAGATAGGTGTGCCATTGTGGGCACGCCCACCTGCACAATGGCCCCCTGTTAGGTTTTTGTGGCACATGCATGCCTGCAGGCGTGCCCACAACACAACGGCCTATTAGGGGGCCATTGTGCCATGGGCACCCACCTATGGAAAAATGGTCCTCTACCTCTGCCCATGGCATGATGACCCCCTGCTTTCCGGGGGGCATTATGCCACATGCGTTCCTTGCCTATGGCACAACACCCCCATACTAGGGGGTTGTCATGCCATGAGTGATTTTCACAGCACAATGATCTACCAAGGGGAAGTTGTGTGGGCGAGCATGACTAGAGCGACACGCCTACTTGCACAATGACCCCCTACCAGGCTATTGTACCATCTGCACGCTCGCAACACAACATCCTACCAAGGGACCGATTCTGGGAATTGGCATAGTAGCCTCCTAGTGGATTGTTGTGCCATGAGCGGGATGTGCCCATGGCACAGTGACCCCTTGCCTGTTAGGGGGCCACTGTGCCATGGACACACCCGTAGGCGGACGAGCCTAACCCTAGTGCAAAAATTATAAAAGTTAAAAGTTAGTTTTTTTTTTTTTTTTCCAATTTAAAAGATCAAAGTTAAATTAAAATAGTTTTTTCTTTTCTTTTTAAGTTTTAAAATTTTTAAAATCTGGTTGTCTTTAAATTTAAATTATTTTGTTTTTATTTGTTTGTTTCTTAAGATATGGGTTTTCTTCTCTCTCTCTCTCTCTCTCTATATATATATATATATATATATTAGTTTTTCCAGGAAAATGGTTTTAAGGAAGGTCTTTGTGAATATTTACGAACCAAATGCAACATTTACATCATCTAAAGTTGCAAGTCGAGCCTCAATGAATACTATTGAACGATTCTAACCTGTGTCACAGGGTAAAATTCTAACAAATGGCTCCTTAAAGGAAAACAAGATGATTTCTTATTAGATAAAATCACCAAAATTGAATAGTACAAAATTTGTATGGTATGTGAAAGATAGAGAAGGTGAATAAGATCTGCAAATATATCCATATGCTAGTATGATTTACGAAGGTGGAAGTTATGAAGTGTTGGGAAAAGTATTGGACATATGTTTGGTGCCAGATACAAAAGTTGTTTATGTACTTACAAAACCGCCCAAGTCACATAAGAAGATTATATATCATTTTGCATTGTCGATATATGACACAGATGAAATTTCTACAAAGATATGTAAAAAAATCATAAACAACATTGCACAAAAAAAGTAAGTTTGTTTATTTATATTTATGTGTTTTGCGTTATTGTAACTATATCATTCTATTTTTTATAACTTACTTATTATTGACATATTATATTTTGTTTGATAAAATTTCGATGAGGGTCTCTCAATTATGTTGGGGGGTTTATTTTATAGAGCGATATATTATGGACGTGTTCAACGGTTTCCACATAGAGTTAGAAGAAGATATGAGAAAGAAGCAAAAAAAAATACTTCATGGTGCTACAAGACTACATACATGAGATCAATAAAGAATTCCTATAGTGGATCAATATAGTAAATGTAAGCATGTTACTTTTGAAGATGAGGAAGATGAAGTTGAAGAATATGTTGCCATTATTGAGAATAAGATTAGAACTGATGTTGGAAAGGAGAAAAGCCATAAAAAACCAAAAACAAAATTTCCCAGTAATGTCTCTCTTCCAGTTGATGATGATGAGATTGTTTATCTAGAAGAAAATATGATAACCCATAGGATAAAAAAATCAAAATTTGATCGAGTTTGAAAAAATCACGGGCAATGATGAAGATCAAAATGAAACCTGAATGGAAAGTAGGGAAATCATAACACCAGGTGTTGATTTAGAGGATGGCATTATGAAAACAAAACAAAATTCCATTTGAAGTCGGTTGACAAAGACAAACTTAGTTGATGGTAGTCATATATTTCAACTTAATGTCAGTCAATTCTATAAGCCAAATGAAGGACAATTTAAATATCAAATTAGAAAGCCCCACCACCTGCATGTTCATAACTTGAAAACATTTTTCAGGTACAATCCATATGCACATGTGGTTCTTGTTGATCCAATTCAATTTTCCTAACAAAGAGGCATTTGAGAAGCCAAAATGTTTTGAATACAAATATTATGTAATGGGGTTGGGAGTGGCGGGGGGGGGGTGGGTGTGGGGCATTCTGCAAATGCCAGAAAGGCGGGGGTGGGGCATTCTGCAGATGTCAGAATATAATTAATTGAGGAATATCTCAATAACTTGCGTTTTGAAATAGTGAGATGTATTTTTTTTTATGTTGGTTTAACATATACATAAAAAAAAATTACTGGCATGAGATCATAATATAGATAATGAGTATAAGATTTCTATGACTTTCATCCAAAGTGTTAGATTTGTTCATAGTGAATTTGAAGAAAAATGTGGAGGAGGATAAGAAAAATGTTAGTCTAACCTTTTAGGGAATGTTGTATGGACATAGGTTATCAAAATGAAGAAAAAATCAATTCAAAAGGTGGCAAAGTAAATTCTGAGATATTCAAAGGTATGGATAACATTTTCCAATTGACATTTAGAACTAGAGATATATGGGAATTCATTAATGATATTTTCGACATGTGGGAGAACATTTCCATAAAAAATCAGAAGGTTAAAAAGTCTAAACCAATGATATGTACCAGCAGTAAATCAAGTCCTCAAATGAAGCACCTTCTAGATGATATGACTATCACACCTTGGAGAACAATGCAAGGAGTGAAGGATGACAAACTTGTCAAAACAATATTATCTTGTGTGAAGTCAGGTGAATTATCATTGGACGATATGTGCGAGGAATTTCAAAAGTAAGTTTGTTGAATTATTTTTACTTATTTTTGGATTATAATTTTCTTTTAAATATAACATATTGTTGTTCGTAGTATTCTTTATACATGTCGTTATATTAATATTGTTTACATTATTTATTCAGTCACAAGGTTTATATGAAAATACAAGAATAGATGGTTAAATTGTTGAATGAAGATAGTTGTGATGATGTTTTATGCAACTACCCAGATTCAAGTTCTACATCAACACTAAAATATTTTTATCTTGCATTTAAAAAAATATGTTGATTTATACATTCATTTTTATTCATATGTATGTCATTTATAATATATAAATAATATATAGAAATAATAGATGACGAAGAAGAATGCAAATGGAGCATTGGATAATTTCAAAATATTTATTGAAACAATTAAGTTGGAAAGGCTAAAATAGCAACATCTTAGGAATGTTGAACTTGATCCTAGTCTTACTCATTTCATTTGGGATGGGCTTGACACTATCCAATATCAAATAATACAAAGTGATTGTGAAGACATTGCAAAACTCAGACCTAAAATGGATTATTCCCTAGTTATTGCAGATATTCCTCGTGGTTTCAATATTCGAAAAATTGAATATGATAGTGAATCTTATACTGATCAAGCTTTTAGTAAAGTGGTTACAGGATTTCTAGAAGCACATTACCATTTTGGATATTTGTGACATTTAATTCAGATGCATAATTTGGAATGTTATTAACAAGCTTCAAGTGAAAAACAAACTCACAGATGCAGCTTACATGGTAAGACATTGAAATTGTATGTTTTATTAGTGTTAAAAAAATATTTATGTACAAGTTAATTGAACTTTTACTATTTCACGTTACAGGAAAAAATCAAATCCTATTGGTTGTGGAGATCAACCAATTATAAGTTATTGTGAGTTCATTCATGTTGAATGTTGGACAAAAGATGATATTTATTATCTTATGCTTCTAAATCGGGTAGATGGAAAGAGTCATAGCTAAGTATCGGTTCATGATGTTGTTGTAAAAAAAACTAATATATGAAAATAAATAAGCTAAAGGAGAGATATTTAACATTTATAAAAAACAACAGTCATTGATTAACTATCTTATAGATTTATGTTCAAATGAAGGAGATTGGGTTTTGGATTTATTCTCAGGTTCAGGTAAGTTTTATTATATAAAATTGAATTTCATTTTTCTTTTTCTAGTTTTATGTGTTTATACCAATTTACTTAAGTATTTCTTTTATACTTGACGATTAGGTAGAACACTATCATGTTGCCTATAAAAAGGAAAAAATTGTATTTCCATTGAAAAAGACTCACTACAATGCATTTATTTAGCAAATACTTAATGCTATTCAATTTATTTCAGATGCAATGCAAGAAGTTGGTTTGAAGAAAGAGAATTATAATGAATCACGTGTGGAAGAAAAGGAAAAGGAATCTCAATCACAGTGAGATGGAATGATTGGAAATGGATACTTTGGGAGATTCGTAGACATCAAAAATATGTTAGAAGAAGAAAATGACCAAACTGAAGCAGAAAAGATTGTGGAAGAAAACAATAATGGAACTCTAGAATTTGATGAGTATGGATTATGTGATGTTATTGATTAAATTTAAGTTATGCTTGTAAATCAAGCTCAGTTTTTGGAACTATTCATTAGTTATACTTGTAGTGTTTTGACTTTGAGATTTAATGAGAAGAATAGATATTCAATTATTGTTGTTATATGTTTAATATTTGTATTATGTGATTTTCAGTGTAATTTTTATATAAATCATTATTTTCTCGGGAAAAAAAAAGAACTGAGATTATTATTATTTTTTGACATAAAATTAATAAAAATTGCTTTTTTTTTTTTGTTAAAATTATCTCATATAAATCATTTATTTGACATGTCATTGGTTAGTAAAAAAGGCTTAAAATGTGTATTTTTTTTATGTGAAATGAAAAAAATTATTGTTACTTTAATGACTATTATTGATGAGCAATGAAAATTAAATTATAGATACATAAATATATAGAAAAACATAACTTTAAAATATACCATACAAAAAAACTAAAATCTTACTAAAAAAATGAAAAGAAAAAAAAACACAAACTTAAAAAACAATTCAAAATAAATATATCAGAGAGGAAGAAGAAGACAACTACTTCAAACATTGTTAAATTTAAAAGATAATTATCCACACTTAATATGTTAGAAAATTTAAAGTGTAAAAAATAAGTCTTTAAAAAAAAGGGATTGATGTTGCATCAACACTTTTCAAAATCTACATGAAAATCACTAACTTTTTAAAAATAATGTTCATACTTGATATATACAAAAATTTAAAATGTCAAAAATATATTGAAAAAAATGTATTCCGAATCAATACTTTTTCAAAATCGTATGATTTTTTTGCTACTTAAAAAAATAGATACTTAATACAGTTCCCGTTTCAAAAATTACATTGTTACACTAATTAAGTGACAAAATCGATCAAATTAGATCATCGCCGAAAAAATAGCGGGAATCTAATAGCCAAACCCCTCCTTTGTATCTATTATAACTAGACAAACCCCCCCTGCATAGCCCCCTAGTGATTTCACAAGGAGGGGTTGAAGGGGTAGGTCGGTTATCAAATCTGGACTGTCACATTTCTGGATCCCTTCTCCTCTGTTAGATGAATAAACGAACTCATTTAAATTTGCATATGTTGATATATGTAGGTGTGGTCGCAACTTCGATGGTGGGCAGAATAAGCGAGGCAATTATGAACTTAGAAGTATATATACAAATATATAAATAAATATATATCATAACTATTAGTGGTGCGTTAAAACTTTATAAATTGCAACCATACGAGCTCCACCAAGGGACCTTGGCATATCATACACATAGGCATCTCCGAGTGGGCCATGATTGTTCCAAATGGTAAAACACAAACATATTTGGTAAATAAAAAATATTTTTGTAATTAAAATTTACTAGTTTTATTGGGTTCATTAATTTATTTAACATTAAATTTAAAATAATTTTATAAAAATGACAAATACAATAATTTTTTAAATTTTAATATTAATAAATAAAAATAAAAATAATATTTAACATTAATTTTCCACATGGGAAAATAGGAACTAAAAGAAGGTAACAAAATTTTAAGCGAAAATTAATTCAGGTTATTAAATATTTATCATAAAGGTTTATAATTTATTTTAATATAGGTATATTTGAAAAATATTTAAGTTGTTAAATATTAATTTGAAAGTAGATAGAAAGAGTCCTCATAGGCCTTGTACAAATTAATCATATCAATTTTGATACTAGTTTAATGAGTATTACAATATATCTCTTGTATACGCATATTTCAGATATTAGGCAATGTAATTTAAAAAAAAAAAAAAAACAATGTCATTGCCACCAAGTGGCTTTCCAAATGATATGAGAGGAATAATAGATTTATTCGTTCAACTAATAAGATGATTAATTTTATAAGAGTATTTAATAATAACTCACTTTGTGGTACATATAAATGTTTTTTTGAGAACATTCTAAATGATTTATTAATTTGGTTTATTTATAATTTATTATACAATTTATGAGCTATAGTCCAATGGTGTAATGTAATTTATGGATGAAATGATTTTTTTTCAAATAATATTTTATGTTAATTTTAATCAAAATACAACATAGATTTTTAAAATCTTGAGTTTAAGTTGTTTAATTTGGGTTTTTAGGGTGTTGAATTCATTTATGTATACAAAAATATACTTTAAACAAACAAACAAAAAACACAATCTTGCTTGAAATTGCATTGCGAGATTCCGGTGAAAAAACTATTTTGCCTATAAGGTAGATGTTTTGGCCATTTGGAATGGAATTGGGGAAAATTATTTTTTTTTTTTTTTGTGAGATTGTGATTTTTATCTATTTAAAATGAATTTTTTAATACATAAATGGATTTACACCCTAAAAAAATTCTATTGCATTTGGATTATGCATATTACAAAGCTCAAACTTACCATTCCAAGAAATTCTTGTTAAATATTTTGGGGCAAATCCACCAAAAAATATGCCATAGAAAAGTAAAAAATGTGGAATACACTATTTTGTAAACTTCTCTTTCAATCATATTCTAACATTCTCAAATATGATTATTTTTCAAAACCTTCTCACTATAAACTAGCCTAGATCAATCTTACTCCAAATCTACTAAGCGCCAAGAGGGGTCAAACCTCTTTTCATTCTAAAAGAGGTTTGCATATCAAGAGATTTGATCCCTCTGGGCGCTTTGTAGATCCATAATTAATATAGATCTAGGCTAGTTTAATCTCCCCCTTTAATAGACTACATCCCAAATGAATACTTGAGTCAATATCATAGGCCAATACCCTGAGTTAATTTTATTTTTATTATTTGCTTTGTAGATCCCGAGTTAAGTTAGATCTAGGCAAGTTTAATTTCCCCCTTTAAATAGACTACATCCCACATGAATACTATGAGTCAATACCATAGGCCAATACCTTGAGTTATTTTTATTTTTATTATTTTTTCTATAGGGTTCTTTATACTTATTTATTTTGTATTTGTATTTTATTTTTGATTGAGTAATGTTACATACATTTTAATATTTTTATTTAATTATTTTTTATTTTTACATAATCACTTAGACAAATGTAAACATTACATTGGCAACATCTTTCTACTATACTGGATTGAAAGAGTGTCTGGGCACATAATATAACAATTTTGAATTATTATTCAGATAATTAAATTTTTTATTATATTTTAAAAAACATTAATCTAATTTCTATTTTATTAATAAATTTTAATTAAAAAATTATAAACTAAATCAATTAAATATACACAATTATTTTAATTTTGAATCTGCATCTCTTTTCACTTTAAAATAGGTTTGCAAATCAAGAGTTGTGATCCCTCTCAGTGTTTGGTAGATTTAGAGTTAAAATGGATCTAGGCTAGTTTAATTTCCCTCTTTAAATAGGCTACATTCTACATTAATACATAGGTCAATACTATAGGGTTATCAAATTATCATGAGTAATTATTCATCACATTTCATTTTATTTTATAGAGTTATTTTATTATTATTTTAATTTTATGTAACCAAGTTAAAAAATGTTTACATTAATTTTATTTTTAATTTTTAATTTTATGTAATTATAAACTTAATCAAAATATAAAAAATTACATTACCAACATCTTTAACAATTACATAAAATATATAAATTACAATAATATTCAATAAATTAAATAAATTTTATTATAATATAAAAAAAAAAAAACCTTACTCAATAAAAAAAACATCAATAAACCACCATTCCCATCCATCCCCATTTCTTACCCTTTCTTTTTAGAAAAAATTGCTTAGAATTTTAATCAATCACCCATACAATATTAGTAATAAACACCCATCCCATTTGTCACCCTTTCTTTTTAATAAAAAATGCTTAGAATTTTAATCAATCACCAATACAATATTAGTAATATTACCATTAATATTACCAATTTACAATATTAGTAATATTAATTGTTAGGATAACCATTAATATTACCATTGCTAGAATTCATTTGGTTTGGATTTGAGGAAAAGCACGAATCCATATTGACCAAAATTAGCCTTTCTTATTGGGCAATACAAGTTGCTTAAAATTGTTTTCACCAAGTTTGGTCTTTAACTATATAAAAGTATAAATTTGATTGAGTTTGGTTTTATATTATATGCAAATAAATAAATAAATTTATTTAATTAAGGGTTGGTTTTTTTTTTTTTAATACTAATAGTCTACAACTCATTTGCTTTAGAGTTGACGAAAAGCACGAATCCATATTGGCCAAAATTAGCTTTTCTTATAACACAAGTTGCTTAAAATTTTATTAGGCAATACGAGATTGGAGTTTGGTCCTAAAGACTTTTCACCAAGCATGGCCTTTAATTATATAAACAAATAAATTTAATTGATTAAGTGTTTGGTTTTATATTATATGTAAATAAATAAATTAATTTAATTAATGGTTGGATCTTTTTCTCCATTAAGTATTAAGTTTATATTATTGATGATAAAAGAAGTACATATGGTTGGTTATTAGCTTGTCTTGTCTTACTCTCACAAGATTTGTTGGCAAGGAGAGTTGGAATATACACCATAAGATTTTTCAATTTGCACCTTATTCCTGGGGAGCTTCTCAGCCATACAAGCCAAAAAACTGCCAAATTAAAACACAACCTAGCACATTCATATTAGGGTGCTGGGCGTGGCAGATGCATATATGCATGAACCGGATGCTCCCTTTGCATTTGTTGGTCAAGCTAGTGAAATTCAATGTGCTCCAGACACTCCTCAATCTCACGTAGACAATCATGAATTATGCATTGACTTCAACAGACATGTGCTAATTGCTCTAGAATTTCCTCTTGGGTGAATTGGATGTCATTCTAGTAGACAGCATTTTCATTGCAGTACTCATACCTATGGTCGTGGAGGATGACCATGTTGGCATGGATCCTCCTCAGTTGTTCGATAATTGATTCTAATGAGGTAGCCTGAACTATGTGGCCAAGAGGCATCATAGGAATCTAAGCGAGCCCCTCCTCTCTACCCAGGTTGATTGAATGTGCCTTGCTAGAGGAAGAGGCACCACCACCTCTATTATCAATACACCCGCGTTGGCCACCCGCTTGTCAGGGTCTCCCTCTTTATATTTGCATACCTACAAGATGAACGACATTGCACTCCCACAAGCCCAGACTTTCACTATGCTCCCACAAGCACTGGCACTTACACATGCACTAGTACTCAATTCCTTCCACCCTCCACACAACTATGAATCTTCCTGGAATCAATAGATGGGTATCGCTCGACCACCTCCAAATTTTCCGCAGCCACCCTCAACCCCTCATACACACATAAACACAATGACCAGACAACACACTACTCATAGCTCAATAATGACAACCCCTTTAGTTGTACAGGGTCTGCATCTTTGACACTCCCAACCTTAGAGCACACCCAAGCACGATACCTCTCCCTCCTGAGACCCCAATTTACAGCATCCCCTAGACCGGGTAAAACTACTAATGTAGGGGTGGGACACAGGTACTCACAAATGGGACTCAACAACAGGTACATATTTCGATCCACCATGGCCGAAGACACCAGACAATTTACCTCCCCTCCCTAGTGATACCCATAATAACTCACATATAACTCAACCTTCCTCTCTAAGCAACTAGCTATCTTGGTCCAACAAAGCCACCATGCCCCTTGACTAATGACCCATAAATTAACAACATAACCTGAATAAAAAACAACCCATAGATACTAGACCAGGCAAAAGAGAATTACCCAAACTTGTCGGATGGAAAATTTCCATAGTTGCAACACATGAGCGACCAACAGGTGAAGATACCATAGGCCAAAGAAAATGCAAACAACTACTCAAGCCAATTTCATTGTTTGAGGTGCCCTTGGATCCCAAATGAATTCTTTGACACAATACCAAACACATAGGTTGATGGCACCCACTGACAGCTTACAACCCTGGCCTTTCGGGTTTTGTCAGAGACCTGGCCAGTGAACAAAACCATCCCCCTTCCTCTCTTCGCGTGTTCTCATCGCCCGCCACAGACACACTAAGGCCTTCCTCATCCAATGCATGCAATAAAACCTCCCATTCTCCTAATAGTTCCAATGATGGGCTGAGAGCCCCCCATCTTGTCTCATTAATCTCCACATGGTGAACAAATGACAGTGGGTGGGGATCCCAATGCCCCCTCGATTGTGTGTCTGTCACCCCCATTGAGGGTAAGGGTTGGTTTTCTTGTAATAAAACAAATTAATGATAAAAAATCTAAATTCAATGTGACTATATTTATGTAACACCCATCATACCCAAAACAAAACAAAACAAAACAAAATTTTTATTTAACTAACCTCTCACTCTTTGTTTAATTAACCTTTAACTCCAACCGTCATCTAATAGCAGTTGGGTAATGTTACGCTTTGACTTACAAGTTTTTCTTTCTTTCTGATATTAGTTTTCTTAATTTGTCATTAGTTTTATTTGGTTTACAAATATATAGTACTTTTGTTATGGTTCTTTTCATTACATTGCATATCTTAATTTTAATTCACAATATCGCGTGGGCCTTAATTTTCATTTTCATTATGGCGAAGCTTATGCCCACGCTAGGGATGAATTAAACATTGGATTTGGTGCTCTTCACCTATCACAAGGGTGATTTTTTGGAGAGTTCTATGGTAGGTGGTAGTTTGTTTTGCCAACAGATGGTTGCAACTCCACCATTGTATTCAATCCACATGATTTGATGGAAAAAGGGCACTGAGAGTAGTTTTGGGGTAAACACCCAACACCTTAGGTGGATCTCCAGCTCATTCGAACCATTTCTTGTCTCAAGCATTTTTGCAACACCACGCAACCCTAATCTTCATTCTAGTGGCTTAATCACTTCATTCTCCCAATGTCAGGTACCCTCACTGTCAAGTTACACAGTTTATTATTTTTTTTAGGTAGGGGATGTCAATCTTTCCTGTTATACTAATTACAAGGTTTTATTCACAAAACCAGGGTTATCCTGCACCTATGTTGACAACTAACCCTGTCGACTCTTTTATGCAACAACGACCCACTGGTAAGTTTGTATCAAGAAATTATCTGGAAGTGATTCTTTTATTTTGAATAATTCACAAGTTCCTAGTTTGTGTTGAAACTTATTTCTCCTTTTGGATTTTCTATGGACGCAGGTGAGGCTTCCCGTAGTGAGAAAGCCTTGTAGGTGTGGGAAGCGCTCCAACTTTTTAGTTATTCACATCATATCTCTCTTCAACTCAACACGTATTCATTTATTATTTAGCTTTGTTAGTTAACATTTATGTGGTAGAACCTAGGGTTTTGGAGAAATACGCTCATTTCTGAGTTATGGATTTTTAGAATCCTCTTGCTACTCTGCACAGAGACATGTTTGAGAGGCAGTGCAGTGCGACACTAGAGGACATGATTATAGAAATTGCTTGTAATTTTTTTTTTGTATCTCTATTTCAAATTTAGTGGAAATGTTGGACCTTAGTTATGTTGCAAATAACCTTTTGTAGCGACCCATCTTTAAATGCACATATTATGTGCCCCTGTATAAAAAAAAAAATAATACTAAAATGTAATAATAAATCAGTAAAATGATAATTATAAAAAAAAAATAAAGATTTAGTATTGTATCAAAAATTAATATTTTATTTAATCTAAAGTACTAAAGTTATATATAAAAAAAAACAAACATAAATAAACTTTATATTTTAGGAACAAATATAAATAAAACAAAGTAAATATATGATAAGGTACATAATAATATAATCAAGTAATATAAAGTATGTCCTATGGTTATACTAAAACACAATAGTGTTAATATATATATCCATCGTATAAAAAAGGACTAAACCTGAAGGAAGGCAGAGACGCCTGTACGGGAGGGTGACTCACAGCTGGAGGGAGTTGTCACCGCGGGAGTAAGCGGTGGAGTCATGGGTGTACAGGGCGGCCACCGCTTAGCCCTGGTTATAAAATCACGGAGATGGGGTTGAGAAAAGGGAGGACGGAGAGCAGAGGACAGGAGAACCATGGAATCAGGAGTCCAAACTAGAGGGAGCTTTACATTGATCTGAGGTTCTAGGCACGGGGGCAGTGAGCTTCGGTGAGAAGCTTGTTGGATTGGCTGGGAGGAATTGGTTTCCCAGTAATCGGATCAGAATAACCACGAAGTCATCAGCTTCAACAGAAGCAGACAACAGTTCAGGTAGGTCTCGAAATTCCTTATGATTATTGCATATTGTTCTGCTTATCATCTTATTTCAGTTGATGGTCTTTACACATGGTATCAGAGCCCGTCGTTCAAACCCTTCGGGACCTCTCAGGCCCTACACAATCGAGTATATAGCTCTGGATACTATTTCAGTGATGTATTTCGCCCTGAAATAACTCCGCAACTCATGACCTCCCGCTTCCTAAACGGGTGCTCTAATAAGTTAAAATAGTTCCAGGTGTAATCAGTAAATCAACAGTTAAATAGTTCCAGGCGTAATCAGTTAATCAGCTGGGACGCGTGGATTGAACCGGTAATCTGTTGGTCTCAACATCCGCCTTTACCATGGCACCACGTTGGTATTACCCGTGGCTTGAACCCGTGACCTCTCTTCTTCCATTACTCCACGTAAACAATACGCTGCACGCTGAGACCTGTTCCAATTCCAGCGGTTATATTCTGTTTTCCTTGCGGTACGCCTTTAGCCGTGGTTTATTGCCGAGATAGGTTTTATATTGAAGCCTCCTTTTCGTTTTAGGGCACGCATTTTTTTTTCTCTTCTATATAATTATTGCTTTCGGTAGGTTCCGTGTCAACTCCTTTGTTTAAATGCTAGATCGGAACTTCTCTACCCCTTCATGTCGGATTTATCCAGCCATTGGTCTTCTGGAGACTAGAATCTCAATCTCGACCATGGTAAACCAAATGAATGATTTTCAGACAATTACCGCGTACCATGGAATTTAATGGAAAAATAAGATATGATACGACCTTACTTGAACAGTATCTATTACAAAGTATTCATCACATTTTATTATTCATTTTAAGCGCATGAACATGGTTCTGCAATAACCTCTAGTGCCACCATTTTCTACTCCGACTTCTGGGTGGTGGAAATCTTGGTGGAGATATTCAATGTTGGCGAGAATGAGACATAGTGCATGGAGTCAGTGGAAAAGAGTATACTCATCGTTTGGGCCTGCAAGGAGAAGATTATTAGAAGATGAAGCCGACTGGATATATTCAGACAAATGATGGGGCTCTCAGGATGGGGGATTTGGCAGGGACGAGAGCCAAACCATCTTTCAAAACTTCTCTACTCACTGCTCATTCCGCCCATCCCATCGTGCGATATTCAATCGTCGTACGAGGATCTCGACAAAATATCGCACGACAACCGTCTCTGTCACTGCTCATCCCGCCTCCACTCCAATGATAGACTATAGAAGACTGGCCTGGCATAGAAAAGCAGCTTCAGCAAAAGTACAAAAAGTTGCGGGGAGGTTGTGAGGCATATAGACGAGCGAGGATCCGGGGCTTTCAGTGGTGGGTCCTTCGGTTTAACAACATGACTCAAGAAAGTGTTGCAAAAGTGATGACTGTTTACATTGACTCGGATCCCTGTCACCTATTCTTAATGCAACAACCACACTGCTTAGCTTTTTTGTGTGGTACGTGAAAGTCTGCGTAGATTCCTATTCAGACAAGCACAATTTTTTTTTTCCGGAAGATGAATGATGGCTCTCATGCTAGAGCGCGAATGCTGTGATGATTGGGGGTTTCCACGACCAATTCTCCATGCTTGAAGTTTATTTGCACCCTTTGGGACAACTAGTAAGTTTCTGGGTTCAATCGTTCTTTAAATTTCTGGGCTCAATCGTTCTTTAATGTTCCTTGATTTCCTTTATTGTATCTAAATGTGCAAAGAAGAAGGGTTTTGGAAACTTCTTTAAATTCTTTTCTCACCACAAATTCCAACAAATGGAGTGCGGATTAAGTTCCCATATTTAATTTAGATATCAGATTAACAATTCACCTCCTGCCAATTTCCAAATATGATCTGAAGACTGAATTATTATCAAGCTGCTCCTTCCATATGAATTGATTTCTCTGTTTATCTCTAGTTATTAACACTTGGTTTGCTTCTTGTAATGCCTGGACAAGTGCCTAATAAAGAGCAGTCCACTGTGTTTGTGATGTCAACCAACCAAACAGGTTTGCACAGAACGTTTAGCTCAGAACTCTTACTTTTTCTTATTCAACTATGTACAAGTCATCACATGGATAGCAACACTTTCCTCAGTGTCAACATTTCCCAACTTAATGACCAAGGTTACTTTGAGGTTACATTAATGTAACTATTCGCAAGGATGGTTGAATGAGTTGCCAAACAGACAAACAGGCTGGAATGCCATGATGCCCTGCATATGACCATACAAAGCTGGTTATATAATGCGCTGGCTGTTTGTTATATCACTATGCAGGGTATTAAAGAAGTAGTGTCATGCTATGGTCTTAATGCATTGTTTGAACAAAGTAATTTAGATGTTGTTTAATTGGTTAACAATAGGGAAAATGCCAATCAGAAGTCATACACATTTTCTTGAATACTTCAGATCACTAAGATACACAGCTTCCCTAACAGATACATGGCCAACAAACTTCCCCAAAGAGTACCAATTATGACACATATACCTCTTCCAACTGGATGTGTGGGCCTTCAACAACATAAACCCATCCTCCAAGGTTCCTCAAGGGTATGCCTTTAATGGTGGAAGGGTCTTTAATCCAAGTCAAAAGCCATTTCCACTCCAAAGCACACCTCCCAGATTTCATTATAGTTAAACTCTCAAAGATTGGCACCGGACTTTTGCACATATAGGTCAATTCAACTAAATTTGCTTAAGGTCGGCCTTAACAAGCTTTCACAAGTCAGCTCTAATTTACATTTATTATTCAGTATGCATATAAGTCAGCACTTCCATTTTTAATAATGCACTGCACTATACAAGTCAGCCGTCCAAATATCAAGGATAAACACACATTTATAAGAAAAGCACTCCAATCATTTTTTGCTAACTGTTTTGAAGAGAGATTTTCTGTCTTCACCTTTTCTGAACTCGATCTTCATATTGACTGTCATATCACATATTTTCTCCTACATATACTTAGTTATGAGAATTCCCAACTCAGATCTGAAATAACATGTGCATACTAGTTTGGCCTGTTCTGTTCCCAAGACATTTATGTCTTTTATCAATGAATATTTTTGCCTTTACTGTTGTTTATCAATGAATGCTGACAGTACTATAATCATACCAATCCGATCACACTTCCAGGAGTCCATCTGATCATTGTGTGAAGAGTCTCCTCCGGGAATATGCTTGTATTACTCTACAACAGCAGCAAGTCAGAAGTGTAGTTGTTGGGTGTCACTGTTGGCAGGCCCTTTCATGTTAATGATGGTCCTGGAGGAAGTTGTTAAGTATTGCTGGTATCCATGATATAATCTGAAGGATCTCTAGGCACCAATCCTTTTAAATATCACACAGCTACTGATGCATGGGTAAAGTACTTTATTACCATTCATTAAGGACAAGAAATGAAGCAGTAGAGTTGGGATGTTGAGATGACTATCATGATGGAATTCTCATTTATAGAGTATTGGTGATGGTACAGTGCCTAAGATTACGTATTCTAAGGTCCTCAAAATTTCATTATGTTGTTTATCTTCACATGAGCAGAATCAAATACAAAATCATGCCTCATAATCCGTAGGCAGTCAGACAGAGACTGGAGTGCTGGAACATGAGTCTATGGTTAATCAGGGAAGTTTTATCCTCGATTCACAGGACTTTCACCCATCCCAGTTACATACTCTTAATCTTGAGGAGCTTCATTTGACCACTCTTATAAACTTTTAGGATCATTTTATAAAGCTTATAAAAATTTGCGAATCCTCAAGTTGTCTGAAGTAAAGCCTGATTGCAGATTTTCATATGTGAAACCCTCTCAATGTTGCAACCTCCTCTGCATATTGAGAGGGATGTTTAGGATTTATACTTGGTAATAGTGCCTAAGGTAACAAAAAATATATATATATAAAAAAATAAATAAAATTTTCCGGCTAAAGTTCATACTAATACGAAACCAGAACAATCCTTCATTTATATGTATATTATAGGTTTAATCCATATCTAAGTAATATATTCCAAATATAAACATGTAAGCCCTTCTTTAAAAGTAATAGCTAGCTTGAGGTGTGACGAGTATGTTGCCGATAATCCCCATATCGAGGTGTTTAACATCTGCATTTTTGTGAATGTTATTTAGTAATAAACTTTAGATGTCTTACCTTAGGAGCTAATAACCATACACTTCTACATTATTCATATTGGGATAGAATACCCCGCATTAGGACAAGGAGGTCGCGAGACCACCCTCCTTGACCTTGGTACCAGTAAGATCCGCCTAGCGGGTAAAAATAGCAAAACTATACCCATTTATGAATGTGAAGTCGCAAAAGAAATTTATGCGTTAAATTTGGCTATCTACCTCAAAATTTTGATAAAATTTTATTACGTGTTCAGGAACCATTACAATGGTAAGGATGTATGAGCGACGACGACGTGATCGGGCAGCATCACCCTCATTAATGCCGCCACCGTCGCCATCATCGTCCCCATCATCACCACCAATACCATTATCAACATCAATCGCCCCAGCGCCAGAGTTGACTGTGATAATGAACTCCTTGGAAGCCTTATTGGAGACATTAAAAGAATCCACTAAGGCTAAAACCAAAGAGGAATCTCAACATTTGGCTACTAGTTCAGCAGAACCAAAGAATTTTGAGCCTAGAAGATCGAAAGAAGACATCTCTGGGGAGCTTCAGAAAATCAGACTCCCAGAATTCTCAGGAGGTCGAGTAGGTGAATGCGTTGAAGCATGGTTGGAAGGAATGAACAGATGCTTTAGGTTAAGAGAATATTCGTCTTCGGCAAAAACAAAAATTGTCGTGTTTCAACTAAAGGAAAGTGCCTTGATTTGGTGGGGAAATCTGGAAAAGCAGCTACACCTTACATCAGATAATGCCCCTTGGGAACTATTTGAGGAAAGGTTCCGTGCAAAGTATTTACCTCCATACTTTCAACAACAGCAAGCAAGAGCCTTTCATACGTTAATTCAGGGAAATAAAATAGTGGAAGAGTACGAGATAAGGTTTATGGAGCTTGTAAAATACATTCACTACTTAGACTCTGATGAACATCAAGATGAACGCTTCATATTTGGGTTAAATCCTCGCATCAGAGGCTTGGTGAGCATGTGGAATCCATCATCAGTAGCCGAGGCAGTCGAATGTGGTCGTTATGCAGAAGAGCACCTAGGAATCAAAAAGGATATGGGGCCAACAGGGCCTGTCCAATCAGGATTTCTAGGAAAGACTCCCCGAAACTTCTTTAGAGGAGGTAGCTCGAGGCCACCTTACGGTAACAGGTTTACCCCAAGAAATATAGGGATGAGAGCTCCCATGGCAGTAAACACTATAGCCGCAAGATCATCAAACACCAGTTCCTAGGCATCTCGAAGGACCGCTAGTGGAGGAATAAATTTGAGAGGAATCAACACGAGAGGACGAAGCTCGTTCTCTAGGAATTCACGCCCTGACTTAAGACGATCAGCACCACTTAATTGTTGGGGATGTGGGGGACCGCACTTTCAACGTGACTGCCCTGAAGCTTCGTTGAATATATTGCATAGGACTGGAAAGGAACCGATATCAGACAACCAAGGTAATCATAGAATTCATGCAGTGGTCGACCACGATCAAGCAGCACATCAATCCACTGTAGTGGAATCTTCAGGTACTATCAATGGTATAAAACTCAAAATTTATTTGATGCTGGTGCCACAGATAGTTTCATTTCATCATATGCATTAAACAAATGTGGATTGGTAGCTCGTAGACAAAATAATTTTCATCAAGTGGAAATGGCCTCAGGAGAACTCCAAACCGTGAGCTTAAGTGTGGATCAATGCAAAATTGACCTAGGGGTCTTTTTGACTAAACTGAAAGTTTATGTCACAGCATTAGGAACATATGATCTTATCATAGGTATGGATTGGCTAGAAGCCCACCAAGCTTGGGTAGACTGTTATGGAAAAAGGATTCTAGGCATAAATGATGAAGGAGAAGCAATCCAAATTCAAGGAATCAAGAGGGAAGTCTCTTTACGCTACATTTCAGCAATGCAGATGAAGCGTTGTTTAAGGAGAGGTTGCCAGGATTATGTGATTCAAGAAGTAATCCAGGGAAAAGGGCCATCCCTAGGACAATATCCGGTGTTAGCCAAATTCCCAGATGTATTTCCAAAAGAACTACCTGGATTACCCCCGGTAAGAGAATTGGATCTCACCATTGAATTAAAACCAGGTACCCATCTGATCTCTAAAACACCTTATAGAATGACGACTCCAGAACTTCAGGAACTGCAAATCCAATTGAAGGAACTACTGGATGTAGGGCATATTCAGCCCAGCACATCAACTTGGGGCGCTCCTGTAATTTTTGTGAAGAAGAAGGATGGATCTTTAAGATTATGCGTAGATTATCGAGACTTGAATCGAGCTACAGTAAGGAATCAATACCCTATGCCTCGAATCGACGATCTTTTCGATCAAATGAAAGGAGCTATTGTCTTTTCAAAAATTGACCTTCGATTAGGCTATCATCAGTTAAGGATTTCTGGAAATGATATTTCCAAAACTGCATTCCGGACACGTTTTGGACATTATGAATTCAACGTGGTACCATTTGGATTAACAAATGCACCAGCAGTATTCATGGATCTTATGAATAGCGATTTCCGTAAATATCTTGATCAATTTGTGCAAGTCTTTTTAGATGATATACTCATCTATTCCAAGAATAGGAAAGAGCATGAAGATCATTTGCGGATAGTATTGTCCTGTGTTAGAGAACGCCAGTTGTATGGAAAGCTATCGAAGTGTTCATTCTTTCAGGAAAGGATTCATTATTTGGGGCACATCATATCAGGTGAAGGGATTTCGGTAGATCCTGAGAAAGTAAAAGCGATCATGGATTGGCCAATACCGAAAAATGCTCATGAGATACGAAGCTTTATGGGTTTAGCGGTTATTACCGAAGATTTGTAGAGGGGTTCTCCAAAATCGCAAAGCCAATTACAACCCTTTAGCGGAAAGGTGTTAAGTATGAATGGACCGAGGAATGTAGCAAAGCATTCTCTAAACTCAAAAGACTACTCACCAGTGCACCGATTCTAAGAGTCCCTGACATGGACAAAGATTTTACAGTATGTACTGATGCATCCAAACAGGGACTGGGTGCAGCGTTGATGCAGGATAGAGGAGTAATAGCATATGCTTCCAGGAATTTAAAACCTCATGAAAAACTCTATGCTACTCACGATTTAGGATTAGCTATTGTAGTACTAGCTTTAAATATTTGGAGACACTATTTAGTGGGACAAAGTTTTACATTTAAAAGCGACCATCAAAGTCTGCAATATTTGTTCACCTAAAGAGACTTAAATGCAAGGCAAAGGCGATGGAGTGAATTTCTAAGTGAATATGACTTTGGGATATCATACATTAAAGGAAAAGAAAATGTAGTAGCAGATGCTTTAAGCAGAAGACCTCGGATATTTTCTCTCATACCCGTTAAAGTAGACTTAAGACAACGAGTACTGGATCATCTTATAAAAGACAACTGGTATTTAAAGGTGAGAGCAAGTCTTGAGGGTAAAAGGGCAAAAGAATCTAAATTTGAGGGATATGAGCTAGAAAATGATGGAATCTTACGATTCCATGGGAGAATGTATATTCCTGATGATAAAGATCTTCGATATACCATTCTTGAGGAAGCCCACAGAGCAGTATATTGTGCTCATCCTGGAGTAGGGAAAATGTATGCGGACACTAAGAAACTCTTCTTTTGGTCAGGTATGAAGCGCGATATTGCTCAATCTGTTGCAAAATGTCTGGAATGTCAGCAAGTAAAGGCAGATCATTGTCACCCAGCGGGCCTCTTACAACCCCACGACATTCCTATGTCTAAATGGGAGACCATTTCTATAGATTTTATCACTGGACTACCTCTTACTTCTCAAAGACAAAATGCCATTTTGGTAGTGGTGGATAAATTAACAAAAAGCACCCATTTCATTCCCGTGAGAGATACTTACGATGTTGCTGATGTAGCCCGAGTATTCATAAATGAAATTATCAGATTTCATGGAGTACCTAAAAAGATTATATCCGATAGAGATGCACGATTCACTTCTAGATTCTGGACTTGCATGCAAACAGCCTTAGGTACTCAGCTAAATTTAAGCACTGCTTACCATCCTGATACTGATGGGCAAACTGAAAGAGTAAATCAAGTACTTGAAGACATGTTGCGAATGTATGTAATGGATCAGCAATCACACTGGGAAAAGTATTTACCCTTAGTCGAATTGGCATACAACAAAAGTTACCACAGCTCGATTGGGATGCCTCCATTTGAAGCTTTATACGGCCAACCTTGCAGAACACCGTTAAGTTGGGACAGGTTAGAAGATTGAGTGATAATAGGACTTGAATTAATCCATGAAATGGAAGCGCAGGTAAGGCAAATTAGACAACGATTAAAGGAAGCTCAGGATAGACAGAAGAGTTATGCTGATGCTCACAGGACTGATAGGAGGTATGAAGTAGGGGATCAGGTTTTCATCCGCATCAAGCCAAATAAAAGTACTATTCGCTTCAGGAAAGGGACAAAGTTATCACCCTGATTTATTGGGCCATTTAAAATCGTGGAAAGAGTGGGACCTCTTGCCTATCGTCTTGCCCTGCCACCTCACCTGCATAGAATTCATAATGTATTTCATGTTTCTGTATTAAGACATTATATAGCCGATCTATCTCATAACCTTCAATGGAAGGAATTGCAGGTATCGGACGAGGGAGTCATATCGGTCGAACCTTTACGTATTCTAGAACGTAGGGTTTGACAGCTCAGGAAGGGCCTGGTGGACCAAGTTAAGGTCCAATGGGACAAGTATAGTCCTGGATCAGCAACTTGGGAAAATACAAAGGACATATGCCAGAGATACCCTAGACTATGTCAATTTTGAAGAACTTTAAAACTATGTTTTGTATATATTTTACTCCACTGCAATCAGAGACCCGAAAACATTTTGATTATAGATAAATGTGAAATGTTGTGACATAATATATGTTTAACTTCTGCTGGTACATGGATACCAAAACGATATATGTGGTTCATTTTATTAAATTATGGTTGTCGAAGGAAAGTTAAGACAGATAAAGGATTTTACTTCTAATAGAAATTAGGATATTGTAAATCTGTTTTATTTTTACATGTCAATATGATCAATGGAATAGAAATCAGGAAGTGAATACATTTTAGATGGGAGTCAAAAGGCATGCATAGAAAATGGTAAAAATAGGTTATATTGTAGTATCATATGTGAATAATACATGAGTTATTTTGAATATACTGATGCACATTTTACAAATGCATGAGTGAGTGTACGATTGCAGATTCAAGTATCCAATTACCGGGATGACCACGTGATGACAGAACCTCAGAACAATTAAAGCTCCAAGTGATTCTATGATAGGGTGTTAACCCTAAATTCTACTGGGAGAGGTGGAGGTGTTGCCCACCGTTTATCCTCCGAACCCTGGAGTCATGGGAGGACTGTGCGAGACACGCTCCCCTAGACGTGTGATGATGACTGCCGGATGCCTACTAGGAATCAGGTTGGTATAGCTGACGCTGTCACCTTAGAGTTTATGAATGGTTAGGTCAGTAAAACTAACGCCATGGCATACTCCAGTAGAGGATGGATAGGATGGGAGCAGAAGAGATTAGGAAGGATAGGATGATCTCAGAATAGTTTGGGAACTTGGATAGGGAAAGGCATGCCCATTAAAAACTCTCTAACTTCGGGACGAAGTTTTCTGAAGGGGGAGTGTATGTAGTGACCCATCTTTAAATGCACATATTATGTGCCCCTGTATAAAAAAATAATAATACTAAAATGTAATAATAAATCAGTAAAAATGATAATTAAAAAAAAAAAGAATAAAGATTTAGTATTGTATCAAAAAATTAATTTATTTAATCTAAAGTACTAAAGTTATATAAAAAAAAGAAACATAAATAAACTTTATATTTTAGGAACAAATATAAATAAAACAAAGTAAATATATGATAAAGTACATAATAATATAATCAAGTAATATAAAGTATGTCCTATGGTTATACTAAAACACAATAGTGTTAATATATATATATGATAGTCAAACTTTATAATACAGCCAACGTTATATCTAAACCATCGTATAAAAAAGGACTAAACCTGAAGGAAGGCAGAGACGCCTGTACGGGAGGGTGACTCACAGCTGGAGGGAGCTGTCACCGCGGGAGTAAGCGATGGAGTCATGGGTGTACATGGCGGCCACTGCTTAGCCCTGGTTATAAAATCACAGAGATGGGGCTGAGAAAAGGGAGGGCGGAGAGCAGAGGGCAGGAGAACCAAGGAATCAGGAGTCCAAACCAGAGGGAGCTTTACATTGATCTGAGGTTCTGGGCACGGGGGTAGTGAGCTTCAGTGAGAAGCTTGTTGGATTGGCTGGGAGGAATTGGTTTCCCGGTAATCGGATCAGAATAACCGCGGAGTCATCAGCTTCAATAGGAGCATACAGCAGTTCATGTAGGTCTCGAAATCCCTTACGATTACTGCATATTGTTCTGCTTATCATCTTATTTCAGTTGATGGTCTTTACACCTTTCATAGACCATTTATTTGCCTTTTTATGTTAATTATGTAATGAAAGGGCTTCTTTTCTGCTACTATAGTTTGTGCAAAAATTGGGTTATTATTGTTGAGTTAACACAGGGTAATAATATTACAAAAAAAATTTCAATTTTTGTCATGCAATTCGATTATTGCTGTCTGTTGTATCTACTGCAGTAGTTTTTTCTTGTAAAAATAGTTTCAACGTCTTGCTACATGGTTCTTTATTTGTCAGAACCCATCCATTGTTGCATGATTTACTCAAGACCCCATGACTATTCGTTGGGTTGTTGGGTTGTTCCGGCTAGGCCCTACTACTAACTCAAGCCTTATGTTTTTACTATTTAGTTTCATGGCAAAGTTTCACCACTACAATATTTTCCTTCTACCCGATATAGACTTATTTATGACTGCAATCATATACTCCTCTTGTTACAATACAATTATAATTTTCAAAATAAGTTTTTCCCTCTTTCTAAAAATGTTATGAGCGACTTTTACCTTCATTTCTGGGTGTGTCGGTTCCTCCCTTCTCATTAATTTAGGGAATATTAGTCAGCCAAGAAATTATGTGCAAACCAAACTATATGTCTCGGAGGAACAATAACGGTGATTGTTATATGTGTTGTTTATAATTTATGGAAGGTCAATTCTGTGATATGTGTTTAGATTTATGTCATATATATATATATATATATATATAGACAGTGTCGAGTCTAACAATAGTTGCAAAGAAAAAGAAAAGATAATTACTTATCCAGAATCATGATATACTTAACTGATAACTCCTCTTACAGAGAAAACAAAAACATTTCATCATTGCTTCAAAACTTTATTATTTCATTCGTAATTTCAACTCTAGTGATTGCACATATAAATCATGTCTTTTATAACAAAGCTAGCAATAGTTTATGTTTCAATTATACTTATCTGCATAGGTTCCACCCACTAGGGAATTAGATCAGGAAGAAGACTCCTCCACCCAACCAGTGAGATTGGCAATTACGTCCAAACCTCCCCCCAAGCCTCTTTAATTTCCATAGTATTTGGATACAAGTAGTTTGTTCCTAGGCCTCAAGAGTCCTGGTCCATCCTAGAACTTTGAAACTTTAGAGTTTCCACTAGTTCCTGTCCAACTCAAGAACACCCTGCATCAACGTCCTTCTTAACCTTGGCAATGCCCTACTTGAGATTTTCCTCACTCCTTTAGTTGCCTCATGCCTCTCTTCTCCCTCTTTCCTTTCTTGCCTTTTACTTTTTCCTTTCTTAAACTAAGATGTTTTCAATCTTTATATGAGGAGGTAATAACTATCACAACTACTTGGAAATTACAGATTTCTCTTTTTAGAGTATTTTCTCGTAATTCCTTGACTTTCCACCAATTAAAAAATAAATAAATAACTTTAAACATCTAAGGTTTCTTTACTAAAATCTCTTTGCTAGAATTCACCTAGTCTAGAATTTACCAAGTCTTGCATCGTAAAAGTAAATAACAAATATTTACATGACTAGGGGGTGTTGCATCCCCCCTCTCGTGTGAAACACCATCCTCGGTGTTTATTCTTGTACTTGGAACAAGCTAGGGTATGCTTCTCGTGTGAATATTTCATCCTCCCAGGTGGCCTCTTCTGGGATAAATTGCCTCCACTGCACTTTAACTTGGGTGATAGCTCGCTTTCGTAACATTTTTTCTCTCTGATTGAGAATATGTAGAGGCTATACCAATAACTCTTTGTCTAGGTTGATCTATTCCACATCATAAAATTGTCATTGGTTTACACTAATCTTTAACAAGCATGATTAAATAACAGGGAAAATTAATCATTATAACTTCACCCGCACCTCCTGCCAGTTAATAATATATCTAGTGTCATATACATATTTCTTTAACAAAGAGACATGAAACACATTATGGACTTACATAGCTAATATACAATGGTTCCAAGTCTTCTAAGATATGGAAGGGTCCACAATACCGAGGAGCTAGTTTTGACAAAACCACCCCATCGTAGAGTGATTTGCTTTGGTTTCACTCAGACATATACATGGTATCCTATATGGAATTATTTGTAAGTCCTTTTCTTGTCTTCATATGCTTTTTGTCTGTCTTGGGAAGCTTTCAAGCTTTGTCGAACCTTTTTCACAGTATGTTCCATTTCTGTTAGCACATCAGGTCCTAGTAGTATCTTATCTTCAAGGTTTTTCCAATTAATCAATGTTCTACATCTCCTTCCATATAAGACTTTGAAAGGAATCATCTTTAAGGACTCATGATGGTAGCTATTGTTATACAAAAGATCAACTAGGTGAATATATTCTTCCCACTTAGTCGGTTGTTGCATTACATACATCCTTAACATATCGTCCAGTACCTGGTTCAATCGCTCAGTCTGCGCCTCTATTTGTGGGTGATAAGCGGTGCTAAATTGAACTTGGGTTCCAATCTAGTAAAAAGAGTTTTCTAGAATGATGTGTGAACTTCACATCTCTATCGAAAATCATCACCTTTGGCATACCATGTAACTTGAAAATTTCTCACATAGACATGTCTACAATTTTTGCATTTTTATATGTAGATTGAACATGGATGAAGTGGGCTAATTTACTTAGTTTATCCATTATCTCCATGATTGAGTCATTTTGTTTCTTGTTCTTACGTAAACCTGTTATAAAATCTAATGTAATAACTTCCCATTTTCACTTTGAAATGGGAAATAGGTGGAGAAAACCAAATCAGTGCTAGTGTTCAACTTTAATTTGCTAACACTCCAAGAATTTGGCTAAATATTCAATAATGTCCCTCCCCATTCATGGCCAGAAATGGCCTTTCTTTATGGCATAAAATAATTTATGATATCCTAGATGAGCAACATAAGGACTTCTATGAATTTCATTCAATATTAGTTCCTAACAACCAGTTTCTTAGGAACATATATCCTTCCCCTAAAAGTCAATAAATTATCTTTGTTTATGCCATATTCATTTTTTTTTTTTCTTCGAGTTGTTTGTTTTTTAAGCTTGTTGCCATAGAAACCCATATTCTAGATCTTTAACCACAACTTCCTTAATTTGATTTAAAAATTTAAATTCCACTTGACTATAGGAGATTTCATATATATAATGTAATTTTCTACTTAGTGCATCAATCGCTTTATTTTATTTTCCTTTTAAATGTCTAATTTCAAAGTCGAATTCACTTACGAAGGTTTTCCACTTGGCTTGTCGTGCATTGATGTTAGGTTGCTTAAAGAAACCGGTTAAGATGCTATGGTCAGTCATCAGCACGAACTTTTTACCCAATAAATAATGTCTCCATACCTACAAGGCATGTACCACCACAATTAACTCTATGTTGTAGGAAAAGTACCTATGTTTGTGCTCTTTTAATATTCGAGATTTATAGGTGATTACTTTGCCTTCCTGCATCAACACTCCCTCCACTCCTTCTTGACATGCATCTATTCATATTACAAACTCCTTCTTAGGGTCTGTAATCCTTAACATTAGGGTTGTAGTCAGTAAATGTTTTAATTATTCAAATTTATGTTGACAATTTGTTTTCCATTTAAAATCTTTTCCTTTGTTTTGTAGAGAAGTTATAGGATAAACAATTTTAGAAAATACCTCAATAAAATGACGATAATACCCCACTAAACCCATAAAAGATTGAATATCAACAACATTATTAGGAACATGCCATTCCATAATACTTTTGATTTTCTCAGGGTCAACAACTATTCCTACTACATAAATTATGTTCCCTAAATATTGTATTTGATCCTTATAGAAGTCGCACTTGCTATATTTGGCATATAATTGATGGTTCCACAAGGTTTGCAAGACTATTTACAAATGTTTCTTGTGCTCCTCCAAACTGCTTGAGTAAATGAGTATGTCATTAATAAAAATTAGAATAAATTTATTAAGGTAAGGGTGGAAAATACCATTCATAAGACTCATAAACGTTGTTGGAGCATTGGTAAGCCCAAAGGGCAATACCACAAACTCGTAATGACCATAACAAGTTCTAAGAGATGTTTTAGGGATATCTTCTTCCTTTATTCTTATCTGATGATAACCCGATCGTAAATCGATCTTAAAAAATATTGTAACACCCTTGACTTTTAATTGTATGTAGTCAATACCAAGTCTCATAGTACCATCCGTTTTCTTAGAAAATAATACAGGGGGTCCCCAAGGTGATACACTTTGGCAAAATGTATCCCTTATCATGTGGTTCTTGTAGTTGTATCTTAAGTTCAATTAATTCAAGGATACTCATTTGATAAGGAGATTTTGACATAGGGGCAGCTCTTGGAATTAGCTCTATGGTAAAATCAATGTCTTGCTCAGGTGGTAGCCCTGTAATCTCCTCCGAAAACACATCAACAAAATCTTGAACCATTGGAAAATTTTCTAAGGTAATATTGTTAGATTTGGAGTTGGTATACCCTGCCTGAACAACATAAATATATTAGTCTTTTCTAATACATTTTCCTAGCTGAGAAGTTATGATTGGTCACAATCTTACATGTTTCTTCATCCCTTGAATTCCTTGTCTAACATTATTCTCAATAATATAGCTAATGGTTTGTTCCTTGCAGTTTAACAAGGACGAATTTCCTTCTAACCATTCCATACCAATTCGGTTGTCATAAGACCCTAGGGGTAGAACATTTAAGTTTACATTAATTTTCCGGACTACAATCTTAATTGGAAAATTTTATACTTTAGCTGACACCCTTCTTTTTGCCCCAGTGGCCAACTATACCAACAAAGGTTTTTTAAATTTATGAATCTGTAGATGACACATTTATATTAACTTGGGACTAATATAACTTAAGCTTTTTCCTGGATCAATCAAAATAGATACAACATGATTAAATCATTTACCTTCAAACTCGACCATAGTAGGTTGGTACTCTATTTGATGGTCTTCCAGGGTAGCATTGATTTTGGGTATGCTCCTAGCCACCTTGCCAACAGTAGAATCCTTCTGAATATTAGCAGTTTTCTCTGTTATGGTGTAGTGGGGAGAATTTTTGTAGTAATGAGGATCCCCGCAACCCCAACATTGTAATGGAGGTGTTTGTGACATACTAGCCTCTAGTTTACTTGACACTTCTACTTGTTTATGCTCATTTTACAATCTAAATTTTTGTTGATTTTTCCTAGAGGGTTCATTTTACTGGTTCTTGTATAGATTCTTGGTGTTTCCGATTTTTGCATTTTTAGTGCTCTAGGCATTTTTTTTTTTCGCTTCTTACTTAACCAAGTCTTACCTCCTTCTCCTTTTTGCTTCATCTGTTGATAGTAGATCCGTGCATTCCAAATGACCTCATCCATAATCTTAGGATTATTGAATTCCAAGTGTTCCTTCATATATGCTAGTAAGTTGCTCATAAAACGTTGCACCTTGGCTTTTTCCTCTTGTATATAAGGCACAGATATAACTAAGGATGTGAATTTAGTCATGAATTCATCCTTCAAAAGCTTCCCTCATCATAGATCATGGAATTACTTTGCCTTATCATCATAGAAGCACTTAGTCAAATAATTTTCCTTAAAATACATATGAAATTCTCCCCAAGCTACTCCTTGCTCATCAATTACATGAACAAATTTGACCTCTTCCCATCATAAGGTGGATTTTCCCTGAAGCTAATAGATTACTAATATTTCCTTCAAATTATCCTCATACTCATAAATCTGAAAATATTTATTCATATTGATTAGCCAAGCTTTGTCGGCTTCTTTTGCTTCACCATTAAATATCACGGGCTTGATTTTCTTGAATTCACTTTGCAATTCTATTTTTTGTTTGTGATTTTTCCTATGGTTAGAGGCACTGTTGGATTCCTCCTTATTTTCATCTTTATCTCTTTCTAATCTTTGGGTGTGGCTCCTTGCTAACATATTTTTCACCTTTCTACCTTTGCTCCTCTTCCATGTCTTCATGACCAGGGCTTGGTATAGAGTTCCTATGGTTTTTTTGATCAGAGAGCCTTTTCAGGATTCGTTCTTGGTCTCGCATCAATATCTCAATATCAGCCCACAAATGATCCATCTCAACCTTTAGCTGTTGGACTATTTCTAACAGCATATCGGTGGAATTTTGGTGTTCTTCTCCCAGTTGGACACACATTTCCAAATTATCTCCCGTGCTTGGTGTGGGACTCAATGCTACAATTGGTCTTAGTGGTGGTGTACTTCTAGCTCCTCTACTCATCATGCTTCCTCTATGAACATAATATATTGTTATTTAGTTACCCAAATAGGCCAAAGTATTGCAACGTGGCTCTAATACCACTTGTAACACCATCATACCCAGAAAAGAAAAAAATTATCTAACTAACCCCTCACTCTTTGCTTAATTAAGCTTCCACTCCTACCATCATTTAATAGTGGTCAGGTAATGTTATGCCTTGACATACAAATTTTTCTTGCTTTTTCATATTAGTTTTCTTAATTTCTTATCAATTTTATTTGGTGTACAAATATATAGTACGTTTATTATGGTGTTTTTCATTATGGTGTAGATATTAACATTAATTCACAATGTGTTGTTGGTCTTAATTTTAATTTTCATTATGGAGGAGCTTATGTCGACACCATGGGTGAATTAAACATTAGATTTGGTGCTCTTCACCTATCGAAAGGGTGATGTTCTGGAGAGTTATGTGGTAGGTGGTAGTGTGTTTCACCAGCAAATGGTTGCAACTCCATATTTGGATTCAATCCACATGATTCGACAACATAAGGGCACTGAGGGTAGTTTTGGGGTAACTACCCCACACCATCGGTGGATCTCCAACTCATTCGAACCCTTGTTCATCTGGAGCAGATCTGCAGCACCACACAACCTTAATCTTTGTTCCAGTAGCTCAATCACTTCATTCTCTGAACACCAGGTACTGTCGCTATCGGGTTACAAGGCTTATTATTATTTTTCTGTAGGTAGGGGTTGTTAAGCTTTCCTATTGTACTAATTATAGGTTTTTATTCACATAACTAGGCTTATCATGCACCTAAGTTGACAACTAACCCCGTTGGCTATTTTGTGCAACGACTACCCACTGGTAAGTTTGTATGAGGAAATTATCTGGAAGTGAGTCTCTTATTTTGAGTAATTCTCAAGTTACTGGTTTGTGCCAAAACTTATTGCTCCTTTTGAGTTATCTGTGGACACAAGTAAGTATTCCTGTAGTGAAAAATCCTCATGAGTGTGGGAAGCACTCCAAACTTCTGGGTTATTCACAACATGTCCCTCTTCAACTTGAAAGGTGTTCATTTAATATTTAGCTTCATTAGTTAGCATTTATAAGGTAGAACCTAGGGATTTGGAGAAGCATCCTCATTTTTGAGTTATGGGCTTTTAGAATCCTCTTGCTACTCTGCATAGAGACATTTTTGAGAGGCAGTGCAGTGTCACACCAGATAACCTTATTATAGAAAGTGTTTGTAATTTTTTTTTTAAATTTTCTTTTTTTTGTATCTTTCTTTCAAATTTAATGGAAATGTCAGACCCTGGCTATGTTGCAAATGACAACCTTTCGCAGACCATTTATTTTCCTTTTTGTCTTAATTACTTAATACAAGGGTTTCTTTTCTGATATGACTATTTCTGCAAAAATTTGGTTATTATTTTCAAGTTAACACAAGGTAATAATATTACAAACAATTTTTCAATTTTTTGTCATGTAGTTTGATTATTTCTCTCACTTGTATCTACTGCATTAGTTTTCTCTTGTAAAAATAGTCTCAATGTCTAGCTACATGGTTCTTTATTTCTCAGAACTCCTCCAATATTTCATGATTTACTCAAGACCCCAAAATTGTTTGTTGGGTTGTTCCAGATGGGCCCTATGACTAACCTGGGCCTTATGTTTTTTCTATTTAGATTCATCGCAAAGTTTCACCACTACAAGATTTTTCCTCTAACCGACAAAGACTTATTAATAACTATAATCATATACTCCCCTAGTTAAAATACATTTAGAATTTCCAAAAGGAGTTTTTCCCTCTTTTGGAAAATGTTCTTAGTGACTTTGATGTCCCTTTCAGGTTCTGTCAATTCCTCCCTTCTCAGTACTTCAAGGAACACTGTTCACCTAAGAAATTATGTGCAGACCACATTATATGTTACTTAGAGTCTTGAACAATAACAATGGCGATTATAGGTGCTTTTCATAATTTATGAAAGGCCAATCCTGTGATATGTGTTTAGATTAATGTCATATATATATATATATATATTATATATATATAATAATATATATATATGTAGTCCCGAGTCTGACAATAGTTGCAAAGACAAAAGAAAAGATAATTATTTATCCAAAATCATGATTTACATTACTGATAAATCCTCTTATAGAGAAAACAAAAACATTTCATCATTTCTTCAAAACTTTATTATTTCATTCATAATTTCAACTCAAAATATTACACATATTAACCATGTCTTTCATAATAGAACTACTGCTATTTTATGTTTAGATTACACTTATCTGCATAGATTCCACTGGCCAGGGAATTAAACTCGGAAGAAGACTCTTCCAACCAACCAGTGAGATTGGAAATTACGTCCAAATCTCCCCCCAAGCCTCTTTAATTTCAGACATAGTAGATGGCTAATAGTAGTTTGTTCTTAGGCCTCAAGGCTCCTGGTCAAGCCTATAAATTTGGAACTTTAGGGCTTCCATGGATCCTATCCAACTCAAGAACACCCTACAGCAATGTCCAACTCCAAATTTTCCTCACCCTAGCTGCCTCAAGCCTCTCTTCTCCCTCTCACCTTTCTTGGCTTTTTATTTTTCCTTTGTCAAACTGGGATGTTTTCAATCTCTATAGGAGAAGGTAATAACTGTCACAACTACTTGCAAATTAAAGATTTATCTTTTTAGATCCTTTTCCCGTAATTCCTTGAATTGTAACCATTTAAGAAAAAATAACTTTAAACATCTAAGGTTTCTTTACTAAAGTCTCTTTGCTAGACCTCACCTAGTCTAGAATTTACCAAGTCTTGCATCGTAAAAGTAAATAACAAATATTTACATGACTAGGGTGTTACAATTTATCATCTAAATTGGGATAATAAAATAAGTTGATAAATTTAGTTTGTATGATTCATTTAATTAATTTATTTAGTTGACAATTTTGTATTAATATAAATATAGATTTACATCTGAGGTGTAATGGAGAATCATAATTACATTAATATTATTTTCTATTTGTGTTTTTCTGATATGATTAGGGGTTAGGTTTTTATACAATATATCAATTAAAAACATTGTATAAGTATTGTTCCTTATTGTAAACTTATATAGAAAATGTCCAAATTTTGACAAGTTTTAACTTGCATAAGACTACTAGTAGGGAGATTTGTTGAACTGACCTAGAGAAGGGATAGAATTAGGTTTTACATTTAAATTAGGTAGAGTAGGTGTATGAAAATTTGCAGAATGTGTTGAAAAGTAAGAAGATTGGAAATCATATCACCATGAGATCTTCAAATCTTCAATTTGACCCCTAAGTGGATCGATTTTATAAGTTGTTACCTCTAGTTGATGAGAATGTCCAATGGTGGTTAACCATTATGCTGCTAATTGTTCATGTTGTAGCCAGAGATGGATCATTTTATGTTGTATATTTTATGCATAGGAATAGTTTTCCATTTCTAGTAGATGATCCACATGGCTCATCTCACACTAAGAAAATCCTAAAACTTTACACTCTAAACACATCCACACTAAATCAAAGTAGAGAGACAATCTCAAGAACATGGTCCAATAAGGATTGAGCCTTGCTTCCTCTCTATTCATAGAAATTGAGCCCATAAATAGTGAAAAAAGATATGACAAATGAGGGTTACGACAGATCCAGAGGAAAAGTACCCATTTTCTCCCTAGTGAACATATCATTAAGAGGTTGTGTAAGAAAACATTGAATTCCATGTACTGTCTTAGATTCTTGGCATCATAACCATCCTCTGCATCATGAACACTTGATGTAAAGAGTATTGTTATTGATGTGAGGGACAAAGGAAAGTTGTGTAGAGGTGATACAAAGTGATTTTTGAATAATTATGACAACTAATTTCTATCCATGCATATAGCATCGCCACTGCATGCCAAATGGAGCCTTCCATCCTAAACTAAGATCAAGGGATTGGATAATAAAGACTCATCTTGTTTACTCTAAGGGTATTTTCATCATACCTTGCGGTATAGTTTATTAGATCATCTACCCTCTTGTTGTTTCTTTGTAGCACATGGAAGGCTTGAAATTATTGGACTTGGTTCAAAGCAAGACAAATCTTTTTTTAAGATTAACTTGGGCCTAGAATTTGCAGAAAGAAAGTTAAAATGGAGATGCTTGATTATACTTGTTAAGTCCATCACAATGATCAATTTGATGATATTTAGTGCAAAAGCTTGTTTGGTTCCTTGATATAAGGCATGGACCTCCACTTGGTTATTTAAGACTTTGCTTAATCTCCATGAAAAATATATATCTTTGTGTCTTTCAGGATATCTTAGAACTACACACCCCCACACTGCACCTACCACCCTATAGGATTAATTTTATTTCAATAATAAAATATTAAATATTTTCTCTTACATGATTATGTAGATCTAATTTTTTTCACTAATAAAATGTTGATTATGTTCTCTTATGAGTTAGTTTTATTTAAGTTTACTAATGTGGAAATGTGAAGACTGAATTTAATTTTTCAAAAAATTGTGTAATTAGTTTTAGGTTTTCTTTTTTAAATCAAAAGGAGAATTTCTATTACAACATATCTCCAAAGACTTGAACCCTTGTAGATGGGAAAACAAACTATAGCTAAGATCCCTTGACAATTAGGTTTTAAGTTTTAAAACTACTACATAAATAAATTAATTCTAATTGATTAAGACTTAAAATTAAAAAAACATTTTGTAAATAAAAATCTATGATCATTTTAAATAATATGATTTTTTTTCTTTTAAAAAAAGATAATGATTTAACTCACACTCACAAATAATAACTAATAATAATTGTACTCATTGCAATAACCAACTAAATTAAAA